>VMDR010000280.1:0-287841 GCA_007922815.1 Macrotus californicus | reverse complement strand
TTTGCAGGGAGGGGGGGGTGGGAGGAGGAGATGGGACAACTGTAATAGTATAATCAATAAAATATATTAAAAAAAAATCTCAAGATTTTTGGAAAATATAGACAAATTTATTCTAAAATTTATGTGAAAAGGTAAAAATTATAGAATAGCTATAACAGTTTTTTAACAGGAATAAAGTAAGAGGAATCACTGTATGCAGTGTTAAAGCTTCTTATTTAGCTCGAGTATCCAAAGCATTGTGGTTATTGGTGGGGGACAGACAGGTCACGCAACAGAACAGACAGGGAATAGAATAAAGAAGCCTGAACTAGATCCACATAAATGTGTCCAACTGATCGGCGCAAAGGCAATTCAGTGGAGGAAGGGTAGCCTTTTCAACAAACAGTTCTAGAACAATTGGACAACCATAGGCAAAAAAAAAGAACTTTAACCTAACCCTCACATCTCACATAAAAATTCATTCCGTGTGGATCACAGATTTAAATGTAAAACACAGCTATAAAACTTTTAGGAAAAAATAGGAGAAGATCTTTACATCTTAAGGCTAGGCAAAGGTTTTTAGATTTGACAACGAAAACATGACCCATAAAAGGAAAAACTGATAAACTGAACTATATCAAAACAAAAAAGGTTTTCTTCTGTGAAAGAAAGGGATGAATAAAAAGGCTACATACTAGAGAAAATATTTGCAAACCAGAGTTTCAACAAAGCACTTGTATCTGGAATATAAGATAATTCTCAGAATGCAACATTAAAAAAACAAGTAATTCATTTAGAAAATGGACAAAAGACATGAGGAAGCATTTCACCAAAGAGGATACGCATATGTCAAGTAACCACATGAAAAGATGTTTCACACCAAAAGCTGTTAAGGAAATGAAGATTAAAACCACAATGAGATATCACTATACACTTATCAAAATGCTAAAATTGAAAATAGTAATAACACCAAATGCTAGAGAGGTTGTAGAGAAATTGTATCATGTACATTGCTGGTGGGAGAGTGAGATGGTATGGCCGAAAGTTTGGAAGTCTGGAAGAAAGTTTGGCATTTTCTTATAAAACTACACTTACTGTACAACCCAGCAATTGTATTCCTGGGCATTTTTATCCCAGAGAAATGAAAACTGATGTTCAAAGAGACACCTGTGTGGCAGTACTGAGCAGCTTCGTTCCTTGTAATAGCCCCAGACTGGAAACAAGCCAAGTATCATTCAGCAAGTGAATGGTGAAGTAAATTGTGCTAACACATGTCATGGAATAATACCCAGCAATGAAAAGAAACAAACTCTCGATAACAACAAGTTGCATAAATCCCAAGGAAATTTTGCTGAGTGGGGGGAAAATTAGAAATTGGCATTCTACATGATTCTATTTCCATAACACTTGAAAATAAAAGTTTTAGAACAAAAATTGATATAATCTACCGAGGCTTCAACTTTCTCTGACTTCTTCTGACCTCTAGACCCCCTTTAGAAGGGGTCATCCGGTTAGATCAGGCCCTCCCACACTCCGATGGAGAAGATTATACAGAGTACACATATCAACACAGTGGGAATCTTGGGGGCCGACCAGGGCTACTCATCTGACCCCAAAGAGGTTGAACTCTAAGCTCCAGTCAGTACAATTTCAATTTGGTACCGTCTTCTAGTACTATCAAATAGAGATTGTATATATTTGTAAAATACTTGATTTGCGCTGTAGTAAATATTATTGACTTATTTTAAGTTGAGATTGTTTTCATAATGGCGTATTTTGTGACATTCTGAATCCAGTTGAACTTAAGACTTTGTTGCTTATGGCTGAAAAATAATTAATATTTTTAAGGTTCCTAGTGAAAATCTTGACTTACTGCTGCTGACGTTTTCCCACTTGGAAAGCGGGCTCAGTGCACATAAATGGGCTTTTGTGCTGGAGATAGCCGGGCGGTTGCCAGTGCGGAGCTCTAGCTTTTCCCTCCCGATGCCCTGTTGCTCCACCCTCTGAAAGTCCCTGAAATGGTTTTAGAGCATTTCCTTCTAGAGGGATCTCTTCCCCACGCTTATTTTTTAAAAAGTACTAGTTTCAAGTTTTAAGAATCAGAGATGTTGATTTTCTGCCTGATTCTTTGGTGCTCTTTACCTGGGCTGGATCGCTCACTTGAATAAGATCCCCTTATGAAAGCGGCATTCAGGAGTACTTCGGAAAATAAACGATGGCGTGCTCACCATTTAGTTTGCCAAGCTTTTCTTGAAAAAGCAGGTAAGTTCTATTGAAAATGTGTCTTTCTGTTCTCTGGTGTGTGCAGACAGTGTGACGAGACCCGCAGCACCGTGCGTTCTCAGTGTCTTCACACGCCGCTGGTTCCCTGCACTTGGGACTGTGTCTGGGTGTGCGCTGGGTGGAGGGCTGGGCTGCATCTTCCTGGGCAGAGGCAGTCTTGTTCTTAACAAAGGGAGCTGTATGTTTCTTTGTTGTTCTGTTTTGCTCAGAGCCTTTGCTTTCCTGCACGTAGGTAGCTCTTCAATACACACATGCACACTTGGAGATTGCACACATTCAGGAAAAATGTAAAGAACAGGGGATGTCTAAATGGCGCTGTGTAGGCCATTCAGTTGAATTGCAGTATGGCTTTCAGTGCAGGCAAAAGAACTTTTCTGTCTCTCTCATTTTTTGAAAGCAAAATAACTGAGGAAATCTAATTCTCTACTCGGAAATTCGTGTAAACATTGGTGCTTTAAAAATGGTAATGCTAAACTCAAGTTCCTTCTCTCTGAACTGATTCCAGGATTCTTTTCCATAATTAGGAACAGATCAAAACCTATAACTGCTAACTGAGGGAATTTGAAACTAACTATAAAAGTGTTTGTAGATGCAGTTTTTAAAAAACACCCCCCAGACTGAAAGAGCCTGTGTGCAGTACGGTGGTGGGTATGTCTGGTGGGTATGTTGGGTCTGGTGATGCCTGTTTTCTGGTCAGTTGCGCCTGTGGGTGAGCACCCCTCCCTCAGCTCAGCTTTGTGAAGGTGATCCTAGGTGTTCTCCCCAGTGAGCAGGCACTCAGCTGGCTCAGCCAGGACCACAGTTTGGGAGAGTAGGTATTCAAGGTAGAGAATGGATAGGCAGACCTCGTGTGAGGGGGGGGGCGGTGTGTAGTGAAGCTGGGATTCCGGCTTGTTACTGGCTCTGCAACAGAGGTTGTTATTGTAATGTGGAACTAATATTAACGTCCTCTGCATGCTGGGTGTTTCATCTGCTACTTTATGTAAGAGGCTAGTGTTCGTAAGGGAAGGCAACACAGAATTTGTATTGAGAACCAGGCATTCATTTAGATTTTCGAGTTATGTTTATGAGCGCTAACAGGATTGCTATACTGAGCAAAGGATGTATGAAACTTTTGTTGACTCAGATACACTTTTTTTAGTAAAAGCTTTATTGAGATATTATTCACATATCATACAATTCACCCATTTAAAGTGCACAGTTTAGTGGTTTTCAATATATTCACAGAGTTGCACAACCATGACCACATCAATTTTAGAATATTTTCATCACATTCAAAAAAAAAAATCCCATGCCCATTAGCAGTCATTTCCCCTTCCTCCCTTTCCCCAACCCCTGGAAACCAACAGTCTACTTTTTGTCTCTATGGATTTGCCTATTCTGGACATGTCATATAAATTGAATCACATAGTAGGTGGTCCTGTGGGCCTGGCTTCGTCACTTCCTAAGGTGTTTTCAAGGTTCATCCATATGTAGTAGGTTTCAGTACTTCATTCCTTTCTACGGTTCAGTAAACGTTCCATCGCATGGATACACCTTTTGTTTATCCATTCATCTGTTGATGGATACCTAGGTTGTTTCCACTCTTTGACTGTTATGAATAGTGTCAGATATACTTTTAATGTTTGTAGTTATTGTATAATAATGAGGTTGATTTATACAAACCTCCTGGTGTTCCATATCTGTACTTTAAGGGTTTTAGGAATTATAAAATCATGAAATACGTTTAAAACTGAACTACACAAAGTGTAAGTCTTTCCTTGTGTCAAGTGGCATCATGGTTCTTGTACCAGCTTGTGGTTTTCATCATGGTCATTGTTTATTATTCCTTCTTCTTGAAAGTCTCCTCTCTTCTGCTTTTTACCTGTGGCTTTGGCTGTTTCTTCTGAGCTCTTCAATGACATTGTTCCCTCGGGTTTTCTCTGGACCATCTCTCCCTGGACAGTCTCATCCACACCACCTGTGAGCACCTCTATGGCTAGGATGATTAAATCTCCGTCTTGAGCAGCCCTCCCTCCTGTGATCTCCATAGCCAGGACCCACCAGTCTTCCTTTAACATCCATTCACTCAGCAGACTTTCTGGCCCAGAGCAGCAGCCATGAATGGATAGCAGGAGCCGTGTCAGACGCTGTGGGTGTGGGGTGCCACTGTGCTGCTGGGAGAAGGGAGTGAGTGTCCCGTTGCCTGAGTCTGAGTGAGGAGGGGCAACATCCGAGCTGCGTCCTAAGGAACAGGAGGTCAGCGAGTTGAGGGTGTTTGGGTGAGGAAAGGCCATGTCAAATCACCTTCAAGGACTACCAGGACTTAAAGCAGAACTAACGTGGCAATCCTGTGAGCAAGATGCTGGAGAGCTGGGCGGAGGCCGTCAAGAAGAGACTGGAGGTTTTGGCTGCGGGGCTTGAAAGCCTGAAAACCACTGGGAGTCATTAAAAATGCCTTGAGTCAAAACGTGACCAAAGATCAGTATTTTTGAAAGACCCTTCTGGCAGCAGGTGGGAGAATGGATTGGAAAGAGCCAGGCCTGAATTAGGGGTACAGCTGATATTCCTGTGTAGCGACCCAGGAAAGGTTTCTCTGATGACCCCTAGGCATATGCCTTGGCAGCTTCCTTTCTTTATCTGTGCCTCCACAGCCGTAGACTTGTCCAGTTCTCGCTGCACAAAAGTGTCCTCAAGGGCACGCACGACGTTTTATATTTATGTACCCTCAGAGTCATAGCATAGTGGCAGTCAGTTATGGACACTCCACAAGTGTGTGCTAGATGGATGCGTAGTTGTAGGTTGCAAGAACCATAGGTTTGGTATCAAAACTGTTTCTTTTTTGCAACTTTGTAACTTTTTCAAAGGCACTGGCAGCTTTTTCTGATGTTGCCAGAGTGATTGCTGACCTGTGCAAAGGAGCCAGCTGGGGTCGGTGACTAAGAATTTGTCACCCCAGCCTACACAGTTGGTATTAGATGATGAATTGTTTCAGGTTGGAATTTTGTCAAAAGAATTGAAAGGTAGAAGAAAAGGGAAGGGAGGGACAAGGACACAAACATCCTAATTTTACAGAGAGCATAGTTAGGAGATATTATCTATACTGAAATACTGAAGAATGAAGTGACAGGATGTCTGGGATCGGCTTCAGAATGACGTGTCACAGGGAAGGCGGACAGAGTATGGATGAAACATGATGGGCCGTGAGCTGGTCATTATTAAACTTGGGTTATGAACACATTGGGCTCATTAGACTATTCTCTCTGCTGTTTATAAAGTTAAAATTTTTTCGTAATAAAAAAATAAGGAAAGATAATACAGGTGGTAGAACAAGAAATAAAAGCCCAAGTATATTATTTACCCCCCTGAAGTGAGCTACAGGAATGTACCGCAGGTAGGCCTGTAGCCTAGGCCAGAACTGACCTCTGGTTGACTTTAGAGGAAGCACACAGCGTTGTACTAGGAGGGTTTCACCAGTTAATTGGCCACTGTTGGGCAGTCTCTAGAACAATCAAGGGTCCAAGGCAAAACTCCTCCTTTAGGCCAGGATACCTTACCCTGGGGAAAATGGCAAAGGGAGCTTCCCCAAGAGCTACCGACTTCACCCCCAAGCAGGGGTGCCTCGGAGGCCTGAGGGCTTCTCCCCGTGGGCTGCGAGGCCCGGGAAGCTCCCGTCCAGGGGCCGTGGCTGCATGTGCTCCTGCTCCTGCTCCTGCAGTTGTGGGCAACAGGCATGTGCTCTCCCTGCATAAAGGGCGTTCTCTCCATTCCTGTCTCTCTGCATCATTCTGCCACCATCACCCTCAGGGCAGTGACACAGACACTAAGAGGGGCACTAAAAACAGTGACACGCTCTCCTGGAAGAGGGGGGAGGGAAGGATGGCCTTGGTCACCTTCTATTATAGCAGGAAGTCAGTCAGTGATGCCTAACATGGCTAAAATAACAAAATTTTTAAAAAAGTTATTAGTGATAAAAAGGGAACCCTCAGAAGAACTGAAAGGATTCCTGACTAAAGCTGGGGTGGGGGCTTCCGGAGGGAAGTCTTCAGAAGAGGAGAAGACGGCAGGGACTGTTGCTTTGCTTGATTGGCCCTTTGGTACTTGATATTTCAGCCAAGTGTATGTAGTTCTTAATGTTTTTTAAGTTATTAGTGAGCATGATAAAATGGAAATTCTGCAGAGTGATGAAAAGGAGTGGTTGGAAGGGAGTGTGGGGAAGAAAGCACAGAGCAGTGTTGAGGAGGGAGGTTGGGAGTGGACAGTTGGTGACGGCCAGCTTGCATGTCGGGAATGAGCGGCTTGGTGGTATTCGCTGGCCTTGAAGCTCTGACCAGAGCTGGGTGTACAGTTTCTGTGCCAGCACAAACCAGCATTAGGTGGGTGGTGGTGAGGCCAGGTGCCGGACACTGGGATCCGATCCAGGGCCTGTGGTCTCAACAGAGTTTCATATAGAACTTTGGGGTTTGTTTGTTTTTTAAAGAAAGTTCTTTTGTGTCGCAGCAAAACTCAAGGAGATGGCAGCACTAGACCCAGATTAGAATGTGCTGCTCAGCCAGTGGTCATAGAACCTTCCATCCTCGGCACGACTGAGGCCTGAGTTCTTATGGGAGGAGTCAGTCCTCTCTTGGCTTGCAGCCTTGCAGTGTCCAGAACTCTGGCAAGATTGGCCCGGTGAAGCCAGGAGGCCAGATGGCAGCCATGTCCATTTCAGCCCTTCCTGGTCTCGATGTGAGATCTTCAGCATCTGCAGAGCCTGGCCTCTCAGAGAGATTCGAGGAGCAGAGGGGCTGTAGTCTTGATGGGCCCCCACACGAGGTGGACCTGAGCCCCGATGCAGCTGCTGGCCTCGGGGCCTGTGGGCACAGCCCACAGAGACTGCCCTGTACACACCTTGGGTTTTTTCAGAGCCTGGCAGGTGCTGCCTCAACGTCAAGAATGCTTCACCCTCTCTCTCTCATGCGTGACAGGCTTGGACACAGAATAATGAGAGGCTCCAGAGCCCCCCAGGCCTACCATGCAGTCACCCCACATCCTCAGCACTTTGAAAACTCTAAAACATCCTCTCCGTTCCCCTCTCACTTCCTAGTCTCAAGGTTGGGCCTTGCCACTCTTTTTGTTTCAAAGCACTGTCCTCTGATCCAAGTTAATTTCTTTTGGGGCCAAACCTTTTGAGTAAAAATGGTCAATTTTTTCAGTGCAGTTCATGGACGGCTAATGAAATTGTCCAGGGAAAGGACTGAGGAAGGAGATTTTAAAAATAATTGCTAATTTCAGAGTTTCCTAATGTATGGCCTCTGGACACCAGAATCAGCTGGGGAGTTTAAAGCTACAGGAGTAGAAATAGGGCTTGGGGCTCAGACTTCGCGGCAAGCTCTTGGGAGTTTGAGAACCCTGGTCTGGCTCTTGGAATACAAAGATGCATGTTCTTGTGTGGGAGGTGGGAAATTGCCTTTTCATTCTTTCTCCTACAACAATTAAAAAGTCGTATATTTATATCTTTGTAGACAGAATTACAGGAATCTCCTTTTCCAGGTTATCTATTTATGTAAACAGGTAGAATATGTTTATCCAATGCCCTGAAATGAAAGTGGATCAAGTGTTCAGAGAATGGAGAGAAGAGAGCCATTTCCCAGGGGTGATGGGTGCCTGAATGAGGGAGGACACGCTGAGGACAGAAGGGTCAAGTACAGTAGTACAGCCCCCTGAAGACACTTGTTTGGCTGACGCACACAATTAGTGCTTGGGCAGGGCAGGCCCTCCATGTCATACCCCAAGTCCGGGGGCTAGCTGGGCTTCTGAGTTTGGTTTTTTAGAGTTTATTTAACACATCCTGAGCTCCCCACCACCGCCCCCCGCCCAGGCAAGCACACCTTAATCAAACGTACTGCTGAAAACTGAGTCAGCAGTCAGTTGTGGAAACGTATAGGGACATACATTCTAGATGGTCTGGAGTGTGGAAAGTAATGCCTGCTCTTTGGAAAGAATGGCATTGGGGGTTTAATTTATCAATTATAATGAGATTTTCTTCTTTGTATTAAATAGATTTTATTATAGAAATCCTCATTATCTTTAGTATCAGAAAAGTCCACAAACATATTTTGACATTTTCTCAATAATCATGAAAGAAAAGTCTGATTGGGATATTATCTTGAAAAATGAAACTCAAAACTATAAAAGATGTCTTTTAATTTTACAGTGAACAAAATTTAAATTATGGTTGCAACCATGAGCCAGTTTTCAGGAGAAATCAATCTTGATTATGTCTTGCTGAGTTATGGGTGAAGTGAGGTCATTATTTTTCTAAATATCGTGTTCATTTATTCAGCAAATACTTATTAAGAACCTCTTACATGCCCATCACCATTTTAGGCACTAAGATACAGTAATCAACTAAGTTCCTGTCCTTATGGATCTTCTTTTCTGGTGAAAGAAAAAGACTATAAATAAATGTACATGTAAAGGCTGAAGAAAAATCGAGCAAGATAAGGAGACAGAGTTGTGGCTCCAGTCGTGCAGTGGCGCTTGGAGATCAGTCTTTCTCTTCACAGTTGACCTCACAGAGTGATGTAAAAACAGGAGTCAAGGGCCTCGTCGGTTTTCCCAAGATTCTCTCTCGGTCCTGTGTACTTTGAAGAGCTTATGTCTCTATCCTTCATCCCTTCTCAATTGCAATTCTGCCGAGTCTTGCTTGGCAGTGGTTTTATGTGACCAGTTCTCCAACAGTACTTGCACTAAACTCTGATCCTTTGCTAAATTGATTTTGCATTTTCCGGCATTGTAAGGACGGCCCACTTCATGCTTGTTGTCCCCATGTAATCTTTATTAGCCCTCCCCTCCACTCTCAGCAATTCTTAGACGGGACTCACAGTGGGTGGGGCACTAATAAGCAGGGCTAGATGTTTCTAAGTGGTCAGTCCATTCATAAACATTTTTATATCATGACTTTTGATTTCCTAGGAAACCATGTAACTGTGGAGACTTAGATGATAAACATTCGACAGAATAGGACCGCTGTTAGAGTAACGTGAATCTTGCGTACCAGCCACACTGGCCAGTTTTTGTAGGTTCATTGTGATTTTAAATTGGACGTGAATGTGGTGTGGCCCTGCTTTACCAAGCACTGGGGAGCTGCCCTGAGGAGTAGGCATGCAGATACCTGATACGTCCTCAGGAGGTGCCATTGGCATCCCACCTTTTTGGCATCCCATAATAATTAAAAGCATATTGTGGGTTTCTTTTAAGTGTAAACACTGAGAACATATTAATGTTTTAAGAGATTAAACTCTGTACAGAATTCAGTGGACTAGAATCTGTTTCCTTCTCCTTTATGAAGTATGACCTGGACTCTTCATTCCTCAAGACTGGATAACTTTGTTTATATGATGGTCCTCCAGTCTAATTAAAATGCTTTTATGTAAGGACTATGGCCATATTCTCAAGGAGCCTTCTTCTTTGCAATGTGTTACTGCAATAAACGAAGGAAAAGCAAAGAATGTGAGTTTCTTCTTGTCTAGGATAGGGAACCTCTCTTGTCTTTGTATTTCCGATTACAAATGGTAGCCAGAGGGAGGGTACGAGAGCTTCAGATTCTCCGCCCTATAATATTCTATGGCCTGAAGAGGTGCTGTTGCAGCTTCTTTTATGGGATATCAAAAGGAAGTAAAACCGTCAAAAAGGCAAACAGAGAAAACCCGTTCTGCCTCTTGTGAGTGTGCTGTTGAAAGAGGGCAAAGCATTGAATGTGACTGTGCCGGCGCCCGAGTGTGGCAGCCCCCTGGCGTGACCATAGGATGGGTGTTGGTTCTCGACAAAGGTAGGGAGTTGTTGGGTGGGATTAGAAAAAATCATTGACTTCTCTGATTGTCATACTTACTGTCTGTCCTGGAACATTTATCACCTCTTTCGATAATTGTTTCGTCTGTAGTATCATTCTGTCTCCAAGAGAGCTCTGTTCCCCTCAAAAAAGCAGGGAATACACCTTAACAGCTGGCTGGTACTGCATGTGTCGTAGGCACATGAGGACACAGTAGTCATGCTCAGTAATAAACCCTGAGGCGTATATTTTTTCATATTCTAATATCCCTGAGGTCAAGATGAACCTTACAGTGGGTGATTTTCAAAGCATGTTGTCACACTTTAATTGGAAGTGGTTTTTCTTAGTAGTAGAAAAAATAATGCCTCAGTGGTTTTGATGAGCTGCACCAGGGATTTTCATATTCTTGATATCAAGATTTGTATAATGAAATCATTTAAGTTCCAGCTGATGTTATGTTGATTGTCAGGTGATACCCAATATGGTAAAATTTGAGATGTTATAAAAACAGACATTATCTTGAAGTGAGTATACACTGAGCACATAAAGGTCAAAGTAATGAAGGGCACAGGGTGAGGGGCTGCCCACCTCACCATAGATCAAGAATTAATTTGAGGCAAACCAGAAGAATGTTTTGTCTGGATGAAGGCCCAGGGAGGTAGCAGGCAAACTCACCTGCCTATCATGAGTCTGAGAGGCGTTCAGGATCAGCCCGTGAGAATTCACACATAGTCTCCTGAGCAGAAGGTGCTGGCAGAGGTTGTTGAAGGCCCAGGATGCAGTAAGCCCTCACTCAGTGTGGTTGATGGCTTCTGTGACTTCAAGCAAAACAACGTATAACAAAGCCAGCGTTACCACAGGCTGATGGATGTAAACAAGAGTTGAGTGCCCATGGCACCTCATCAACACTATAAGGAAATGACATTGAATGAAACGTTATTGGAGGACCGCTCTGTTAATTTGGGGTTGGCAATTAAATGAGGAAAAAAAAACAACAAAGGGGTGGGGCACTGTTCCTTAAATGAAAAAAAATTACATTAATCTCTTTAAAATAAAAGTGTGTTTTCATCGTAACTGTTGAACCGAGAAGACTGAGTTTGCGGTGCTGTTCTGTAACCTGCCTAATCACACTACCTGTTTTTCTGTCGCAGATTGCCTTCTCCCAGCATAGCAATTTTATGGACCTGGTACAGTTCTTTGTGACTTTCTTCAGGTAATTTCACTCATACAAACTTTATCTGTTCTTTTGAGTCAGGCCCTTAATTCCATTAATTATCTGCTCATAAAAGAGAAATGAATAGCCTGAGTTTGCGCAAGAAATCAAACTAATTGTGTGTGTATTCCTGGAAAGTTGTGTGTCAGTAACAGTGGTGTAAATTCAGCCTCATCTGGTAAAGTGACAACATTTGCTTTGTATATTCTGGCTCTTTGGAGGCAGCTTTTTATGTACCCTACACGAAAATGTTGGTAATCTGGCTCTTCGTGTGGGGAGAATTTGGGTTTGAAACAGTAATTTATAATTACTGGTGGGAGCTACATACACACTTCCTGTTGTTCAAGAAATGTTTTAGGTGATTATCTGCGGTGTTAAAGCTAAATGACTTGTTAAGCCTTTGGGGTTTTTTTATTACAGTTTTTTTTTTTCAGTTTAATTTTATTTTAATGAAAATACTATATACACATGTTGGAAAAGACAAGTCCTACAGTGCTGATAAGAGAAAGCAGCAGCATCCTGCCCCCCACCTTCTCCCCAGTTTAAATGGTTTTAGCTATTTTTACTTATCCAGGCTTACACTGTTTCTTGGTTTTTCAGTTCAGTTATCTTCTGATGTCCTGCCATAGGTGAGGATTGGTTAGTTGACGTTACCCCACTCAACAATGCCCCACACTGCACGAACATGTAGAATCCCCTTCCTCTTACTCACTCAACACAGTTATATCACAGTGCTTGGCTGAATCAGTCATCCCTGTTTAGGCTGTGACCATAAAACTCCTGTTCACAGCTGAATTGAACTGTGATTATACTTCCTCAGTTTTTGGATGGGAGATCACTCTTTGCTTCTTCTAAATGTAATATTTCCCATATTTGTTTTTTTAATTGTTTGGCTTTCTATGTAGCTACCTCTGATTCATCCTGTACTCTAACAGAACTGAGAAATCTCTCAGTTTCGTCACATACAAGCAGGTTCCCTCTTGGTTTCAGTTTCTCTTGGAGATGTCTGCCCTAGAACTAGAACACCTCAGCCTGCTTCTTCTAGGTGCACTACTTCTCAAGGCCTGAAGTCTTTCTTTTGCCTTCGTCTTACATTGAAATCTCCATTCCCCAGATCTTAGGTCTTTATTTCCCTATTTATTCCCTCCTTTTACTGGGACACATTGTCCTAGAGGTTTCTGAATAAAGGTAACTTTTCTGTGACCTTCCTGTCTGAAGAAAATCTTAATTTTACCCTCACAGTTGATTGAAGATTGAATACAGAATTCTAAGTTGGAAATGATTTTCCATTCGAATTTAGAAGGCATTATGCTGTTTCTTCCGTCTTCCATTATCACTAATAAAAAGGCTAATGCCATTAAAATTTCCACTTCTTGTATAGAATCTTCAGGAAATTTCACTTTTAAAAATTATATTGAGCTCTGGCTGATGTGGCTTAGTGGATTGAGCTCAGGACTGTGAACCAAAGGGTCTCTAGTTCAGTTCCCAGTCAGGGCACGTATGTGCCTGGGTTGTGGGCCAGGTCCCAGTAGGGGGCACGTAACCACACACTGATATTTCTTTCCCTCTCTGTCTCCCTCCCTTCCCCTCTCTCTAAAAATAAATAAACTCTAAAAAAAATTACATTGAAGTATAATATAAAATTATATAAACACAGATCGTAAGTATCTAGCTCAATGAATGATCACAAATTGAACATATTTATGTAACTACTGCCCAGGGCAAAAGATATGATATTACTAGTACCATAGAAGCTCCCCTTATTTCCATCAATTACAACCCCCATCTTCCCCAAAGGTAACTGTTTACCTGACTTCTAAAACTATATATTTCATTTGCCCATTTTAAAATTTATATTAATTAGCCCTAGCTGGTGGGGCCCAGTGGATTGAGCGCTGGACCGCAAACCAAAGGGTCACCAATTCGATTCCCAGTCAGGGCACATGCCTGGGTTGTGGGCCAGGTCCCCAGAAGGAGGCACTTGAGAAGCAACCACACACTGATGTTTCTCTCCCTCTCTTTCTCTCTCCCTTTCCCTCTCTAAAAATAAATAAATAAATAAAATCTTTTTAAAAACAAAATTTATATTAATTATAAATCACAACTGAAATTTTAAAATCATTTGAACTAATGAAGAAAATATTAAGAGCGAATAGGATGCAGTTAAAGTTGTATGTAGAGGGTTTATCTTTAAATCTCTGATTCTCCAGCTTAGCTGCACAGTAGAAGTACTTGGGGAGCTTTTGATGCCCAAGCTACATCCCAGACCAGTTACATCAGAATCTCTGGGGATGGGTCAAGCATTTGACAGCTTCCTAGCTGATTCCAATATACTGTTAAGGTTGAGAATCACTGCTTTATAAAATGTTGGAAAAGAAAAAACACCCCTTTCAATAAATCAGAAAAAGAACTGCTGATTAAACCTAAAGAAAGTAAGAAGGAATATATAGAGAGCAAAATGAATGATATAGAGGAAGAAGTACAATGGAGGGGATTGGAAGAACCACAAGTTGGATCTTTGAGAAGAGTAAGAATACTGTTGTAAATCCCTGGCAGGATTGACCAAGAAAAAAAGAGAGAAGATATAAATAATCTGTTGGAAATAAAAAAGAGGACATTGCTTCAAATCCTACAGACTTTTTTCCTCCACAAGAATACTTTATGAGCAACTTCATGGGGATAAATTTGAAGATAGAACAGATGGAATGGAACAATTAAAAAACTATATACAACTTACCAAAATTGACACAGAAGAAATAGGAAATCTAAGTAGTCCTGTATCTATTTTTAAAACGATATATAATTTAAAAATTTCCCACAAAGATAACTATAGGCCCAGGTCATTTCATGGTAACTTATACCCTTTTAAGGAAAAATGGAGGCGTGGGTAGAAACACTTTGCATCCTCACACAACCAGAACAAGGGTAGCGACTAGAACTGCCAGAATAGCAAACTGCATGGAACTCCGACAACCAAGGAGTTAAACATTCATCCAGACCAGTAGGAGGGGCAGAGATGGGCAGCTGGGTGGGCAGAGAGGACGCATCGCAAAGCTGCAGACCGTGCAGGGGAGGAGGGGCTGGCTCACCTGGAAACTAAAGACTCAAAACTCCTAGCTATAAAACACTGTGGGGGTTGCAAAGGCAGGAGAAACTCCCAGTCTCACAGGAGAGTTTGTTGGAAAGTGGGGCTAGAGCAGAGTGAGTGAGTGGCATTGTTCCCTCTTTGACCCCTCCCTAACAGCACCACAACACACCAAAGAGGATTGTCTCACCCTGGCAAATACTTAAGGCTCCACCCCTTACAACTTAACAGGTGCACCAAGACAAAGAAATAAGGCTCAAATGAAAGAACAGATCAAAACTCCAGAAAAAGAGGTAAGCAGCAAGGAGATAGACAACCTATCTAATGCAGAGTTCAAAACACTGGTACTTAGGATGCTCACAGAATTGACTGATCTCGGTCGCAAAATGAAGGAAGAAACGAAGGCTACACAAAATGAAATAAAGCAAAATGTACAGGGAACCCACAGTGAAGGGAAGGAAAGTGGGACTCAAATCAACAATTTGGAGCAGAAGGAAGAAATATACATTCAACCAGAACACAATGAAGAAACAAGAATTCAAAAAAACAAGGAGAGGCTTAGGAACCTCCGGGGAAACTTTAAACGTTCCAACATTAGAATCATAGGGGTACCAGAAGGAGAAGAGGAAGAGCAAAAAATTGAAAACTTATTTGAAAAAATAATGAAGAAGAACTTCCCCAATCTGGCAAAGGAAATAGAAAATTTTTCTAATTCCAGGAAATCCAGGAAGCTGAGTCCCAAAGAAGTTGGACCCAAGGAAGCACTCACCAAGGCACATCATAATTACATTACCCAAGATTAAAGAGAAGGAGAGAATCTGAAAATCAGCAAGAGAAAAGGAGACAGTTACCTACAAAGGAGTGCCCATAAGACCATCAGCTGATTTCTCAAAAGAAAACTTGCAGGCAAGAAGGGTCTGGAAAGAAGTATTTAAGGTCATGAAAGGCAAGGACCTACATGCAGGATTACTCTATCCAGCCAAGCTATCATTTAGAATAGAAGGGCAGATGAAGTGCTTCCCAGATAAGGTCAAGTTGAAGGTGTTCATCATCACCCAGCCCTTATAGGAAATATTAAAGGGACTTATCTAAGAAAAAGAAGAAGATCAAAACTATGAACAGTAAAATGACAACAAACTCACAATTATCAACAACTGAACCAAACCCTCCCCAGCCCCCAAACTAAGCAAATACTAGAATAGGAACAGAATCACAGAAATGGACACCACATGAAGAGTTATCAGCGGGGAGGGAAAGGCTTAGAATGGAGGGGAAAAGTACAGGGAATAAGAAGCATAAATGGTAGGCATAAAATAGACAGGGGTAGTTTAAGAATAGTATGAGATGTAGAGAAGCCAAAGAACTTAACATGTACGACCCATGAACATGAACTAAGAGGTGAGGGGGAGTGCTGGAGGGTGGGGAGGTACAGGGTGGACGGGGGATAAAGGGGAGAAAATTGGGACAACTGTAATAGCATAATAAATAAAATATGCTTTAAAACCATACCAATAATAAATAAAGACTACTATATCATGACCCAGTTGGGTTTATTGCAGGAATTTCGAGGTTGACTTAGCATCAGAAAGTCAGTGTAATTCGTGTTAATTGCATAAAGGAGGGGAATAATACAATCCTTTTAATGGGAGAAAGCATGTGATAAGATTTAGTATCATTCATTTAAAAATCTTAGGAAACTAAGAATAGAAACTTCTTTAAATCTATCTGATGACAAGGGAAGGGGGGGGGATGTGGGAAAAGATACAGGGATTAAGAAGTACAAATTGGCAGGTACAGAATAAATGAGGATGTTAAGAACAGAATAAAAAATGGAGCACCCAAAGAACTTATATCCATGACCAGTGGACATGAACTAAGAGGGGGGTTGCCAGAGGGAATGGGGGATACCAGATGGAAGGGGCCAAAAGGGAAATAATTTAGACAACTGTAATAGCATAATCAACAAAATGTATTTTAAAAAAAGAATTGGAAAAGAAAAATCATTACTCACATGATTATATGCATAGACATTTAAAAGAAAGTGATTCAACAAAGGTGTAATGTTCAGTCAATATTTAAAAATCAGTCTGTTGTTCAGAGGCAGAGGCATACATCTTTTGCAGTTCTTATCAGGGCAGATACTGGCATGAAAGTCATACAGTTGTATTTCCCATAGAAAGCCACCGGGTACCCTCCTCCTGCCCTTTCTGCCATGAAATGGGAAATCACTTCCTGAGTGATGCTGGGGAGCAGATGGCCTCGTGTCAAGAATCACCCACAGCCTGATGGGCTCATTTCACCTGCCGTAAACTGATGAGAAAGAGCTGTCAAATTAACAAGTTGCCTTTTTCAATATAAAATCTCACTTGTAATGTTTTTTTTTAATAGTTACTAATACATTCTGTTCCCCAGAGTGGTAGAGCCCCTCATTCTGCATAGCCTTTAATTAGTTCCTGGATGATGATGTCTCCCCCGAGAAGCAACTTGTTGCATCTTTCCAATCTCAGAGAGAGAAAAGAATTCTAATAAAAGAATATATTCAGTATATCCAGGGAGAAAAATCAATTATATCTCTATCTTTCACCAACAAAAAAATTTACATACGTTTGTGCCACTTTGATAAATAAAATTGTTCAAAATTCCAGCATATCTAGATCAAGAAAGAATGACCAAGAAAACAATGTGTGGGGGGGGTGGGCAGGCACTGGCCCTCCCAGATGCTGAGCGTTTGGTGGAGCTGCAGCGATGGGCGTGGGCCTGGCACAAAATCAGACTGACCGTGGAACATAGTCCGTAAGCAAAGGAGCAGATGAAGTTGAAAAGTGTCAAATTTGTTTTAAGTGATAAAAAAGTAAATGGAAATAAAAGTAGTAACAAACAAGAAACTAAAAGATCGGTATAGGGTTAATGACCAGTAGTCACATGTAGCTTCTGAGTGCTTGAAATGTAGCTAGTGCAACTGAGAAACTGAATTTTTCATTTTATTTAAACTAATTTAAATATAATTTTAAAACTGATACTTGGTTTATTTATCAGAAAACTTTTTAAAGAGATTTTTATTTCTTTATTTTTAGAGAGAGGGGAAGGGAAGGAGAAAGAGAAGGAGAGAAACATCAATGTGTGGTTGCCTCTTGCACGCCCCCACCTGGGGACCTGGCCCGCAACCCAGGCATGTGCCCTGACTGGGAATCAACCAGTGACCCTTTGGTTCGCAGGCTGGCGCTCAATCCAGTGAGCCACACCAGCCAGGGCCTGTGAGTCTACTTTTTCAAATGTGAATTTTATGAAATCGAGTACAGATCAAGTATTTCCTGATAAAAATTTAGTGTTCAGATTGAGATTTTTTTCAAATTAAGATGTTTTTATAAATATAAAATATACACTGGATTTTAATGACTTAGAAAACAAGAATGTAAAAGACATCAATATTTTTATATTGGTCACATGTTCAAATGATGTTGTGGATATCTTGGGTTAAATAAAACTTACTAAAATTAATTTTACCGGTTTTGTCTTTTTAATGTGGCTACTGGGACATATAAAATTACATAAGTAGCTCATCTTAAATTTCTATTAAACAGTGATAGACTACAAAAGGAAAAAGTTTATAAAAAATATGGTGATATAATGCTAAACTAATCCAAATATTTTAAAGCAAAAATACTAAATATTCTGACTTTTTAAAATTGAATATCAGCATTAAGACAAGAATTTTTTGTGGGTTGTTTTTTTTTTTTTGAATACTCAATCGAAGGACATGAATTCCTATAAAATAAAGTAAAAATTCAGACTTGCCCTAATTCTCCTCTTCAGAAATTACCACTGTTAGTATTTTGGTGTTTATGTTTTCAGACTTTTTCTTTGTCGATATACACTGCACATAAATAGTAGTTTTCCTTATTCTTTGCTTTATAAAATGGGTTGCCTCCGTATATTTTGTTCCATAACTTCTTTTACTCACTGTTCTGTGTTAACTTTTCCCAGGTGGAAGTTCACCTCATTGTTTTAAACCAGCTTTTCTCATAGTTGGACTACCATACTTTACATAACCATTCCTCTTTTGACTGACTCTTAGACGGTCCTCAATTTTTGTTGCGTACGTCTGCGCTTCTGTGTGGGTGTCCTCTCTGGGATAGTTCTTACAATTAATTGCTATATGGAAGTGCAAAAACACTGCCACATGGCCCCTTAGAACAGTGGCGTGAGTTTACGTTCCTGCAGCAGGAATGTAATATCTCTTACTATTTCTGCATGTCTTTCTTATCACTACTATTATTTCTCAGTAATCTTAGGAATTGTCATATTTTTAATTTTGCTAATCTGGGAGGTAACCCGGGTATCTTGTTTTAATTTGGGTTTCTTTCATTATGAGTGATATTTGCTGATGCCTTACAGCTCTTACTTTGAATTATCTGTTCATATCCCTTGCTCATATTTCTATTGGTATGTGTGCCTTTTTCTTATTGAAATTGAGGATCTCATTATGTTCTGTGATTATTAACATGTGTGTCTTCAGTTGTTTGTCGTTTCTGATATTTTTCACTAAACAGATCTGTCAGTCTTTCCGTATTGTCATCATAAGTATTTTACCTCTTGTTGTTTTTTCATGTTTAGGTCTTCCTTTATCCATCTGGTATCTATTCAGATATAGCTTTACTTTGTTTCCAAATGGATAGACGTCAGAAATTTGTCAGTGAGTCAAGGCTCAGGATTAATTACCTCAACTCCAAGGCCACACTGCCCACTAGGCTGGGAATTCATCTCTATTTTATTTCCTTTTTCAGAGTATGCCCAGCTAATAAGCTCATTGGAGCTGAGTGGGGAGCCAGGACTTCTTCCCAAAGGATGCAATGCCAGCAATATGAAATGCTGAGACAATGAAACTTCTTCCCATTTACAGGGAGATGTCTCCCTCCCTCCCACAGAAAGAAACTGCCCTCTCCCATGTTCCCACAGAAAATTCAAGATCTCTTCCCACTCCTCCCAATATTTTTGTATTCTGCTCAGTGCCAGACAGCCAGGACACACTGAGGCCAGTGCCTCCCGCAGTTCCTCCAGTGTGGGGTCCAAGAATTGTTCTGTATTCTTGCAAATTCAGCATTTCATGAATCTTTGCCCTATGACTTCCACCAAATTATGAGTCCCTCTAAGGTCGTGGTCATTTCCTTCCTTTTTTGGCTGAGTGAGCAGCAGGGCCTGAAAGGGTGGTGTGCTTCATCTGCTTTCCGCATTTGCGTAAATGTGCCTACCCACCCACTAACCTCACTCCTTCAAACTTAAAACTGTCATATTCTCACTCCTTCAAAACACAACCTGATTGTCTGCTGTGAAGTCTTCTGGCACATTTACCCAAGAGGCCACCCCTTCATAGACTGCCCTACTCATGGTCTCAGTATTAGCACTCGATCACTTTTAACGCAGGTATCTAGTGTTCTAGAGCTTAAGGGCGGACCATAAACAGATGAACCTACAATTATTTTTAAGATTTTATTTTAGAGGGGAAAGAGAGAGAAAGAGAGGGAGAGAAACATCAATGTGTGGTTGTCTCTCATGTGCCCCCTACTGGGGACCTGACCCTCAACCCAGGCATGTGTTCTGACTGGGAATCGAACCAGCGACCCTTTGGTTCGCAGGCCATGCTCAGTCTACTGAGCCACACCAGCCAGAGCGCAGTCCTACAATTTGACATGCAGAGATGAACAGGGCCGATGAGAGGCCTCTCCTACAAGTTTTAAATTGGATTCTGACAGCCTGAAACACTTACCTCATGAATCTTGGCCATGACTGTACCTTAAAACTGCCTGGGAAGCTTTCAAAAAGGAAAGCAGCAACAGCAGCCTAGATGCTGATTTAATTGGTCTGGCATGGGACCTGATCATTCTGATATTTAAAGGCTGTCTTGTGATTCTTATGTTCAGTTGGCCTTGAGAAACCCTGAATTAGCTGAATCGTGTGAATTCAGGGGCTGGCGAGGAGTACATCCGTCCACGCAAACGAAAGCATGGGAGGTCAGATGGGAAGGAAGATTGTGTAACCACTGAGGAGTGTGACCACGGCCTCAGCTCCTGGCAGCTGCACGATTCCCGTTCCTACGAGAGCTGGCTGCCGTGGGTCTGAGACAGCCCCTTAATTATTTCTCCCAACCATCCAGTGAACACCTAGGCAGCGGTTATCTGGGATTTAGATTCCAGATCGTCATTATTTTGCATTAAACGGGAACCGTTTTTATAAGTTTTATCGGGGGTTTTCCTTGCACCATTTTATGGATCTCTCTTCCCTTTTGTTGGCTGCTGTTACTGTGTGGAACTGTGCCCTAGGGTGATTCAGAAAAGGTCTGAGAAAGGATTTGATACTTGCTGGGGACCCTTGCAGTCTGAAGACTAGAGCGTTGAGTTTCATAGCGTTGTCTTCTCTTTCTTTGCTTGTTTCCTCTCCTGTAATTCTGTGTGCTTGAGTTCTGGAATTCTCTGGTAGATGAATGAGGGAGACTCTGGGTCTGAGCTCTGTATTTCTTAACCGAACTCTGATTTCCTGTCTCAGTTTCCTTTTGCCCTCCTCAGCAATGTTTTCCAGCTCGTTAATTTAACCCAAAGTTGGATTCATTTCTTTCGTTGACTCCATCTAATGAGGGTTTTTTTTTACTATTTTTAGTGCATTTTATTTCTAATTCATTTTTCTTATAGCCTGCTTCAAATTTTGTGAATGCAGCTTCCTTTCATATTCATTTGTGAGATTAATAACTTATTTTTAAGTCTTACTTTCTCTTTCACACTGTTGGTTTTTCCCCAAATGTCTGACTTTTGGTTGAGCAGAAGATTCCACATTTGCCTGTGTGTGAATGCTGTTTCTGCCTGTCACAGCCTCCAGTGAGCGTGGAATGGGGCAGAATTTGCTGCTGGGTGATATATACTGGTGGTTTGTCTTCCGAATGGGCTCTCAAGCCTCCGGACCAGAGCTCACTGCCTTAGCTGCTGATTTCCATTGCCCAGCACAGGCGAAGACTCAGGAGGAGGCCATCCCATGTGGCCCCTCTGAATGCTACTCCCCCAGCACTCTGACACTTCCCCAGAGCCCCCTTCCTTCTCAGACCTGTCAGCTCTGGGCTGGGGCCCTTTTTCACCTTTCAGCCCTTTCCAATCTGTCTTCTATCCTCATATCCCAACTAAATTGTTGTTGTTGAGGGCAACTGGCACATCTCTCTTGCCAAATTAAATTTTTTTAAGGGCAATGCTGTTTTCATTCAACATTCTCTTACAAAAATAAAATAACTGGAACATGTGTGCAGAACTAGGAAGGACCCCCAGTCCGCCACCCCAAGCCCTGCAGGGGCCCTCAGGGTGAGGAACATGGCGGCTCTGCTCAGGGGGCCTGGCCTGGACTTAGCCAGCACCATCCTCCCAGAACGCCCTCCCCACTGTGAACCACAGGCTCAGGTCAGGCCTCCCGACATTGGGCTTCCCCTCTGCCCTTCTGTGAGGTCCTCCACAGGCCAGACTGCTCTAGACACTTCCTTCTACCCAGCTGACTGGGAAGGTGGTAAACAGAGGTGGCTTGAGGAAGAGTGGGCTGCCCTGGAAATGGTGGGTTGTCCCCGAGCCAACAAGGCCCCCAAGGAGGCCGGAGCAGCTCCCAAAGTGAGAGCTAAGGCTGAGAGGACCCAGGCTGTGGCAACAGGCAGGGAGCACCCCAAAGGGGCTCAGGCATGCTCTATGGGGCCAGGGCTGCTAGTGTAGGAGTGGGCAGGAGCCCAGTGCTGGGCTCCGGGGACTCCAGCAGAGGGGCCAAGAGGCCATCAGCAGGGTCTGTGTTGAGGTCCACCCTCCAGTAAGCTTCACACAGAGGCAGATGTTAGCTTCACAAAGACTTGAGCTTTTCCCCCACCAGGGACGCAGGGAGAGACAGGAGCAGGGAGAGATGGGAGCCGAGGGAGGGAGAATGAGACAGAAGTCACGTTAAGAAAACAATGCCCCACACCTGCCTCTCCCCTCTGTGCCAGGCAGGCCTCCCACTGCACCATGTCCTTCAGCACTCTAAAGGGAGGGGCCGGCCAGCACTGGCTTATGCAGGTCTGTGACCCAGCAGGTCCCTCCACTGATCTAGCAGGTGTCTGTCCTGTCTGTCACATGGCTGTCCTAGCCCCTGCATCTACCCACATCCTGTCTTCAGCTGCCCTCCTCTTGCTGGGAGTGGCCAGCCTCACCACAGTGGCAGCCAGCATCCAAGGCTCACTGGTCTCTCATGGTTTCTACACTTTTCACAGACCCTGAGGGCAGACACCTGCCTTATTTCTGGGCCTGGACCCTGATCAGGTGACAGGAACAGAGACCCCGTGTTCCATCCTGTGCCACCACACCAGCTGTGCCATCACAAACAGGCCCCTCAATCAGCACCCCGTCTCACCAACATTGCTGCTGGGGGACCGGCTGTGAGGGCTCACGAAGGCTGTGGGGGGCACAGGCCAACCCGCCCATGTCTCCCTGGCGTCCTCCCGCAGCCTGCCCTGCCTCTGGCTCCCACCCTCAGTGCTCAGTCTCAGAAACTATCCCGGTCATAGACCAGTGTCCTGAGGACAGTGGAGGGCGAGCGGCAGACAAAGAGCAAATCATGAGTGGAAGGTGAGCATCTCTTGCCACATTTAAAGGGGTCAAACTGACCACCCGTCTGTGAGGCTTTTCTTGCCCTCTGGGATCCCATACTGCCCTGAGACCACTGCTGCTTGGCCTCCCTTCCTGAACAGCCTCTCAGGTCAACCTCTCTCTGTCGATATTCTTCCAGAGCTTGATCCTGGCCACCTTCCCACTCTGCATTCTCTGATTGGCTCTGCCGTCCCCATCTTTAGCATAACATGCCCAGAAGTGAACTTTCTGATCGTTCCTCACCAGTCTTCTCCATATCACTGATGGCAGCATAATGCCGCTGGTTCCACGTCCCTGCTCTCCCTTCACATCCGAAAGACACTCCTGTACCATATCCCCGCCCTTACAGCTTCAGTCAGCACCACCTCCACTCCCACACTTGTCCTGACCGTTACAGCCTCGCCTCTTTCGGTTGATTCGGCCTCTCTGCAATCCACGAAAAGTCCAGAGGAGACCTTTAAAATCATGAGTTAGTTTGAGTCTGTCTACTTAGCTCATATCCAGTGGCTTCCCATTGTATCTAAAATAAACAGCAGGGGGCCTGGCCTGGTGGCTTAGCTGATTGGAGCATCCTGAACTCCAAAAGCTTGTGTGTTCGATCCTGGTCAGGATGCTACCTGGGTTGCAGGGCTGATCTCTGGTTGGGGCACATGTGGGAGGCAGCCGATTGATGGTTCTCTCTCTCTCAATCAATCAATCAATCAATCTCTCTCCCTCCCTCCCTCCCCCTTCTCTCTCCCTCCCCCTTCCTCCCTCTCTAAAATCAGTCCTCAGGTGAAGATTTTTAAAAAACTTTAATAAAATAAATACCAGAGTCGTTTCCATATTCATTTTACTTTTTTTTCCTGTCCTCACCTGAGGACATTTTTTATCATTGTTTTTAGAGAGAGAGGGAGAGAAAGTTTAGAGAGAGGAGAAGGGAGGGAGAAAGTGAGGCAAAAACCATTGATGTAAGAGAAACAGCAATTGGTTGCCTCTCGTGTGCACCCCACCCAGGGACTGAACCCACCACCTAGGCATGTGCCCTGACCGGGAGTCGAATCTGCGACCTTGGTCTGTGGATACACCCAACCAACTGAGCTACACTGGCCAGGGCCTCTCCATCCTCATTTTATGCTGCTCTGTGTTCCCACTACATTGTCACCATTTGTTTCTTCAACAGGACCAAGCTTTTTTCCTACATCACAGCATATGCACACGCTTTTCCTTCTAGAACATACTTCTTCCTACCCTTCCCCTGTGTACTTTTGTTCATTGTTTGGTTTATCCCACCAACAACCAGTTGTCTGACACCAGCTGGTGCCCTCTAGTTCATTGTGGTTCTGACACTCCCTGGAGCTGGTGTGCACCCACTGGGTGAAGGGCGCACTCTGGCAAGACTGTCCCACTTCGTACGTCAGCTACAAACTTGGGGGGTTCCCGTGGACTCCCCGCTCTTTGATTCAGCAGTTTTCTAGAATGACTCAGTACCCAGGAAAGCACTATACTTAAAATTACAGCTTTATTATAAAGAATACAACTCAGGAACAGCCAAATGCAAGAGGTGTATATGTGTAGGCAAGATACGAGGGTGGGAGAACACCGCTTCCATGCCTTCTCTGTGCATGTCCGCCTCCCACAGTGTGTCAGTGTGATCACCAGCCCGCACGTCCCCCAGACGTCCTCATAACACGTTTTATTTTTCAAGGGTTCATTCCATGGGCATGACTGATGGGATCGCTGGTCTATAGTGATTGAACTCACTCTTCTGCCCTCCCTCTCCCTGAGAGTCTAACCCCCAAATCACAGGATTGGTTTTTCTGGCAACCAGCCCTCCTCCGGAAGCTGTCTAAGCCCTTTTCTCTCCTGAATCATCATTACATACAACAGACGCTCTTGAGTTACATCTCAATAGACCTGTTCAAAAAGCAGTTCATTCAGACTCAGAAAGCCCAGTCACTTCTTTTATTATACCCTTCTGAATTGTATAGATTGCTTCTTACAGAAAACTAGTAAACATTTTTTAAAGTTTTTAAATCAAAATAAAAATATGATTCATTCCTTTCTAATGCTGAGTAATATTATCTGTAAAGATAAACCGCAGTTTGCTATTTACCTCTGGATGGACATTTGTGTTGTTCCCAGTTTTTGATTATTACAAGTAAAGCTATTTATCCTACCATATTCATCCTTCAGATCGTGCACTGTGTCACTCTGCAAGATTCTGTCCTGGAACCCCAAAACTAAACTGTCTGCCCCTGTTCTTTCCCATAAACTCTATCATTTTCCATCATGGTACTTCGCGTAATGTTTTACTTGGGGAATATCTGTGTCCACAGTTAGGCCCTACGCTTCAACAGAGCAGGACGCTGTCTCTTGTTCACCGCTATACACACATATGCACACGCCTGTGAATGTGTAACACGTGGGCTCAAATACATGTGGGAAGTAAACTAGACCTTCAGGAAAAGTGCAGTTATGAGGAGCCACAGGTACCGAGCTCTCCGAGGGAGAAAAGCTAGCGGTGCCAGTTGAAGGCTCGCAGTTACGCAGAGGCCGCGCTAACTCAGTAGCTCCAGTTAGCTGGCCTGCCCCTGGGATGACCCTGCTGCCAGGGAGCCACCCAGCGAGGAGCAGTCATTTCCGGTGATCCGTGGAAGACCGATAGACGCCATCAAGATTCATTGGGGGAGCATCTTCAGGGGCCACAGTGTTGTTACCACTTCTCCCATTTGAAGATGGGACCTTGGGAAAGAATCCAGAACTTTGGTTTTTCTGGAGTTTGTTTAAGACCTAGGAAGGTGAGCTTTTCGCTGTGAGTAGAGTCCTTTTTGTGAGCATGAGGAAGAAGATATTTTTCCAGAGCAAGTTAACCAGATCCAAAAGAATTTACCTGAAACACAAGGGGAGGAGGCAAGGAATGCAGGCAATCCTCAGCACTCTGAAGAACAACTCATATAGTACAGAAAAGAAAATCAGAGCTGGGGCAAAGCAGGGAAGTGGGGGGCACTCCGTGACTCAAATGAGAAAATCAGTGTGAGGGCAGTTGGAAAAAGACTGGTTTGTGCCTTAACAGGTGCTTCTCCAGCTCGAGTAGCAGCCTTGTGTACCAGAGGGACACACGACCCACTTGCTTGCTTCCTTCGAGAGTCACATGAGCCCTGTGTGTGAAGGGGGCTCTGCTTCTGGGAGCGATGCGCTGGTGCGGCTAGGGTGACGGCTGTTACCAGTAGGAGGAGAGGCAGACTGACACTCTGAAAATCCGTGCAGTTGGGGTTGGAGGTGCCTTAGAGGGCAGCGTTTGAGTGAAAATTAAAAGGAAAAACAGGTGATGTCATGCCACCCAGCCGAAAGGAAAGGATGTAATGGGAATTTCCTAATGTAGACATAGTACGTTTCCATAAAACCTAATTATCTCAGTTGCTGCTGAGACTCTTGCCAGATTGACAGCAGACATTTAACAAATCCGTGACTTGTTGACCATTTCACTTTCTGGAAGGTAAAAGTGATACGGGATCCTGTCACTCTGGGCCTAATTCTGGCCAGAATGGTAAAGTGTAAATCACTGGACCTTGGGAAGAAGCAGCAATGTCTCTTCGTCCAGGCCGGCTGGGAGGTCAGGACAAAGCCAAGGAATTGCATATGTAGTTTGAGGAAGGCTGGGAAAAGGCCGTTTGTTTTTTGGGTTTTTTTTTCAATTATAGTTGACATTCAATAGTTTATATTAATTTCAGGTGTACAGCAGGGTGGTTAGACAGTTATATAATTTACAAAGTGATCCCCTTGGTAATTCAAGTGCCCACCCGGCACCATGCAGAGTTATGACAGTATTATTGACTGTAGTCCTTGTGCTGCGCTTGACACCCCTGTGACTGTTTGTAACTACCAGTTCTTAATCCCTTCACCTTTGTCACCCAGTCCCCGGTCTCCCTCCCCTCTGGCCACCATCAGTTTGTTCACTGCGTCTGTGTGTTCTGTTTGTTTCTTTTGTTCTTTAGATTGCACGTCTATGTGAAATCATATAGTATTTGTCTTTGTGTGACTTATTTCACTTAGCATCATACCTTCAAGGTCCATCCATGTTGTTACAAATGGTAAGATTTCGTTCTTTTTTATGGCCAAATAATATTCCATTGTCTATTACACACTACAGTGTTTTTATCCACTCATCTATTGTTGGCGCTTGGGTTGCTTCCATAGCTTGGCTATTGTAAATAACCCTGCCATGAACATAAGGGTGCATATATCTTTTCAAATTAGTATTTTGGGTTTCTTTGGATCTATACCCAGAAGTAGAATTGCTGGGTCATAAGGCATTCCCGTTTTTAATTTTTTGACGACCCTCCATACTGTTTTCTACAGCGGCTGCATCAATTTGCATTCCCACCAACAGTGTATGAGGGTTTCCTTTTCTCCACATCCTCGCCAACATTTGCTGTTTGTTGACTTATAGATGATAGCTATTCTGACAGGTGTGAGGTGATGTCTCATTGTGGTTAATTTGCATTTCTCTGACGATTAGTGATGTTGAGCATCTTTTCATGTCTCTTGGCCATCTGTCTGTCAGGCCTTCTGCCCATTTTTAAGTGGATTTTTTTTTGGTGTTGAGTTGTATGAACTCTTTATAAATTTTGGCTACTAACCCCTTATTGGATGTATCATTGGTGAATATCTTCATTCAGTAGGTTGTCTTTCCATTTTGTTGATGTTTTTCTTTGCTGTGCAAGAACATTTTAGTTTGATGTGGTCCTATTTGTTTATTTGTTTTTGTTTCCCTTGTCCAAGGAGCTATATCAGAAAAAATATTGCTAAGAGAGATGTCAGAGAATGTACTGCCTATGTTTTAAGAAGACCATTCTCCAATGGCCTCGGCCTCTGGAAGGAAAGTTGAAGACTCTACAAAAATAGTATTCTCCCCTAGCTGGTATGGCTCAGTGGATTAAGTGCCAGCCTGCAAATCAAAGGGTTCCTGGTTCGATTCCCAGTCAGGGCACATGCCTGGGTTGCAGGCCAGGTCCCTAGTAGGGTGCATGCGAGAGGCAGCCACACATTGATATTTCTTTCCCTTTCTTCTCCCTCCCTTTTAGAAAAATAGTGTTCTAGCTTCACAGTTATAGTTAAGCTAGTGAGAAATAAGCAGATGTCTATTTCTCTGAGCTTTTAGATAAATTGTGGGTTTTCAAAAGACACATACAAAAACATGGAAAAAAAAGACCTAGAATCAAGGCATAGATTTTAGACATCTCAGGTAGACAGAGACAGATTTAAAACAAAAAGGCCAAAGGATTCTTGATTTTTCCTTAGATACAGAGCTGACAGAAAGTAAGGGACCCCTTAGCCTGGGTCAATGTCCTAGTATTGAAAGACATACTCTTTTTTTAAATCCTCACCTGAGGACATTTTTTCATTGCTTTTGGAGAGAGAGAAACATTGATGCAAGAGAGAACCATAGATTGGTTGCCTCCTATACCTGCCCAGACCGGGAATTGTATGCACCCAGACCAGGGATCAAACCCACAACCTGGGTATGTGCCCTGACTGGGAATCGAACCCACAACCTTTCAGTTACAGGACAATGCTTCAACCAACTGAGCCACACCAACCAGGGCTTGAAAGAAATACTTTAAGAATGATCTTTGAATAACATCGACAAAATGTTAATAATTGTCAAAGTTAAATAATGGGCATATAGGAATTAACTAGATTGTTGTCTCTATTTCTATATATGATTGAAATGTTTCATGATACTTTTTAAAAATTACATTTGTGTTGAAAAATACAGAGAACCATTGATAAGAGGGACTGTAATAGGACAAACACTGAGTCACAGCCCCACCCGTAGCCTAGTTAGTGGTAGGGAAAAAAGAAGGGAGACAGACGTATTGGCAAGAGCCAACGTTTTTGAAATAACTAGTAAATTCTCCATTGTTGTATTACCCTAGAAGAAATCACATGTGTCAGCTGTGAGGGATAATCACTGTATATTGATATGCCCCTTGTGTCCCTTCTAGAAACTAGAACAGGTAGAAGGAACAGTGTTGTTGATATTTTCAACAGGTTGGCATTGAAGACAGAAGCCCCACCCCAGCCTCAGGGGAAAAGGGACCCTCTGAGCTTTGTATTGAGAGGGTAGTTCCAAGAGAAGCCTCTGGGTGGCACTAGGGTGCTCACCTCTGAGGCCAGCCCTGTCCTAAGCTGCAGCAACAGTGTCCCGACCAGCTGAGAAGCTGTTCTCATTCGCTTCATGTCTTGTGGATTTGCTGCCTCCCTGTGTTTATCTGTTAGAATAAAAAGAGCAAAATGTGGGTTATGCATGGAAACCAAAAAAGAGTGAGGTTGCTTTTCTCAGACTCCTTTATTGCTCCTTTTTGTCCTCCCCAAATGTTCAATGTTGGTGTTGCACAGGAGCTCCAAACCCCAAACAGGGAGCTATTCAAGTGTTGATATTCCAAATAAACTGCCCGGAGCACTAGCAGATGTGGACTTGCCGTTTACTTCTCACATTACAGGGGAGCGCACCGACGGTGGGCGGTCGGTGCGAGAGAGACCGCGCCTCCTCCAGTCTGAGGCTCGTTATTAGGGGTCCCACACAAAGGAGGCACATAGCCTACACGTGACTCCAGACTACGTTATTTCAGTGTGTAAAGGTCCAGAAGCAGTCACAGGACAAGAAGCCACTCCCAAAAGGAGATAAGGAGGGAGTTGGAATCCATTCCCCAAACAATACACATTCCTTCTGGCCAGTGGCTGTCTGGCCAGCCCTCAGTCATGGGAGGGGGACAGGCCATGTCCATTGACCCCACAGTTGGGGTGCCCCCTAGACATTCTTATGTATTTGTATTCAGTCCCTTGGTGACCTCATCCAGATTTATTACTTTCAATACCATGCCTCCAAGTCTTTGCTCACATGTCACCTTCTCAAGAAGTAAGGCCTGTGTGACCATTCTGCTTTAGAATGCCACTGGTACCTCCTTACACTTAGCATCTTTTCTTTCTGTAGCATTTACGTGCTCTTTTATGTTGGTTTTTTATATTGTTTCCTGTTTGTTTGCACCTGCTGGAATGTAAACTCCCTGCCTGGGAACAGTGGGCTTTTGTTGTGGTCATTGATGTGCTCCATGAGCCTAGAACAGGACCTGGCCCCATAAAGTACTGATAACAGGAAAATAGAGACTGTCAGGAAGGAAGAAGGACCAGCAGTGTCAGAACAGCCAAGAGGACCAGCAGATAGTAACTGAAGGCTCTCCACTGAGTGAAGACCCTGGGGCCCCTTGCCTTTTGTCAGGGTACCAGGGGAGGGGTCTGCACACTCTTGCATCTTGGGGAAGTGGTGCAATGTCCAAACCTTGAGGTTTCTGTTTGTGAAAGGGCAAAGTTTAGTCATCCTGGCATCTTAGAGTGAGTGCCCTTCTCCAGCCAGCCTGGGAAGCCTGCCTTGGGGTCAGTGCTTGGGTGCACTGAGGCTGCCCTTTGCGAAGCCGACCCCACCCAGCAAACTCAGAGCTCAGCAGGAGGGTGCTTGATGGTGCAGGCCGAGAGCATCATGTCTGTGTGTGTAACACTCGGCAACAATACAGCAGCAAGCCCCTTTCACAAGTTAATGAGTGAAAATGCCACTTTTAAAATTACTTCAGCAGTTATCTAAGAGCTGTATTTGTTCAGCTCGTTAACCCTTTTGACCAGAAGGCAGTGCGCACTGCAGTCACAGCAGCTTTGTGAACCGCTGAGTGCCCGCTTGACAGCTGGGAGAATGTTGAGATTACTTGGAATTGTGTGACCGCTGGGAGTTAGTCTCGCCTGATACTCTTAGCTTGAAGTTGATCATTTTATTTATAAAAAATGTATGTATTTCTTTGTAAAAATATAATTGAATATGTTATGATATATAAGCTTACTTCTTCTACATTTACCCTTCTTATCAAAAGTTACTTTATAATTAGCTTTTTTCATACTTTTAGGCTTTACCAGTGAACGTTTGCTAATTAGATTAAATAGCATGCTATTTGTCGTAGTTATGTTAGTGTTATTTTTTGTATGTGGGATAAGCCATGGTGGGCCGCTGCATTAAGGTCCAATTGGAGATCAGTGCCCTCCTCAGGTACCTTCTGGGGACAAGACAGTCCAAAAGGTTGGGTCAGGAAGCTCAGCTTATCAAAGTCTTGTCACACTTTGCTTCCTATGAAAGGACATGGTTGTGATTTCTCATCAGAGAGGAGCTCAGGGTAGGTATTTGGGGGATTCCTTCCCTGCCTGGCCTGAAATGTGGATGACAGTGGTGCTGATTCCGGGGGCAGGGATAATAACTTGGTACTTTCCTTTCTCACAGTTGTTTCCTCTCTTTGCTCCTGGTGGCTGCTGTGGTTTGGAAGATCAAACAAAGTTGTTGGGCCTCCAGACGCAGAGAGGTAAGCCTCAGGGGGTAAAGATAAGCGAATCCTTGTTAAGAGCATTGCCTTTCTACACACTTCCCTTAAGCATGCCAGTGTTGGCTATGGAGTGTTAATTGATGGGCATACCCACAGTGAGAATAATGCCGCCCTTTCTTCGGATGGTCAGCAGACTTCAGGTGGTACTATGTGAAGTGTAACTAATTCTACCCTGCACGGTCTTAACTTTCTGAAAGGAAACTCTAGTATTGACTTACAGGTGCAGGTTTTACCTGTCCTACCAGAACACTGGTCCTTAACTTAGGCTGCAGATCTGAGGGCTCAGTAGCACAGCCTTCACAAGAGCCTTTCCTAAGAATGAGAGTAAAATCAGCCACTTAAGGATCTCAAAATTTTCTCATTATTCAAGGAAAGGTAAACGAGTATCTAATTAAATTTTTTATTGTTTTATTTTTTAATGAGTCTTGATTTTTTTCCAAAGCTTCATTACAAAAGTGAGGACTCAAGCAAATATTTTCAATAGACAAGTCAAATAAATACACTGGATCAAAAATTACAGCATAAGAACTTTGAATAGAATAACAACAACAAAAAATGACTTAAAAAATTAAGTAAAAAAAAGAACTTTGTTTATTGCAACTTGTTAATACTCTGCCTTCTAGTCATCAGGTATTGCACTGTTGCTAATGGAAATACACTGAGATCTAGATGCACTCCTTTGTTTTCTGTGTCTACTCATGCCTTTTTTTCTGTATAAAAATCAATCTATGGCCCTGGCTGTTGTGGCTCAGTGGATTGAGCGCTGGCCTGCAAACCAAAGGGTTGCCAGTTCAATTCCCAGTCAGGGCACATGCCTGGGTTACAGTTGAGGTCCCTGGTGGGGAGGCACACAAGAGGCAACCACACCTTGATGTTTCTCTCCCTCTCTTTCTCCCTCCCTTCCCCTCTGCCTAAAAATAAATTTAAAAAATATGTTTTAAAAATCTAAAAAAAATCAATCTATAGGCAAGATTTGGAAGAGAATGGGGATAATCTAAAATCAAAACTCAGAAGCACTCAGCACTGTTTATGGAACATTAGCGTATATGATGGAGTTAAGATAGGTTCCAGGATATGGGCCTCTTCCTGAGGCTGTGACACCTTTTCTGACCCATGTAAAGGTGATGTTATCGTACAGGTAATGTTGCATCCTCTTTATTATCATTTTAAAAATTCAATGGATAATATATTCAGAGGATTCTCCAATAGCTCTGTTACTAAGATATTTTAAAATCCCAGTGAATTGTAAATATTCTGGAAAAATGCAAGTTGTCCAAATGGAGTGAGAAAAGAGTGGGAGCCACGATACACGAGTAACCAGGCAAGAAGGAATTGAAAACTTGTCAAAATATCATTCTCTCCACAACAGGCATTATCAGACCCGGGGTGTTTCAATTGAGATGAGCCCCTGATGATAATAGTCTGTTCCTCCTTGGGTGCTCATGAGAATTACTTTCAAAACACATAAACTGTTCCAGAGCAAAAGATAAGATGAGAAGTTTTAAGAGTCCTTAGTCACCCCTGGCTGGGTAGGTCAGTTGGTTACAGGGCCGTCCCACTCTAATGCCAAGGTTGCAGGTTCAAACTCTGGTCAGGGCGCCAACGGGAAGCCAACAATGAATGCATAAAGTCAGACAACAAAAATGATGCCTCTCTCTCAGATAAACAAACAAACAAATAAAATTTTGAAGAGTCCTAAATTATGTTATACATAAAAACCTTGAAACTGATATCTGAAAAAGATAGCAGCAAAAAATAAAGGCCAGTAAAAAATAAAAGTCAGTAAAAAAATAAAACCTAAATTTTTAGTAGTGGACAAGTAATCATATTTTGAAATTCAACTTGAAATTCCTACTTGAAAAATAAAATGTTAGTAAGCTCAAAAATAATACCTCCTTTACAACTTGGAAGATAACCAATACCATTCATGACGAAAAAATACCAAGGGTTGTACCAATAAAATAGAGACATTACTCAAGTAAGAGCTGACATTTGAGCTTCCTAAATTCTAGGCACTGTCCTAAGAAGTTTTGTGTAGGCTAGCTCACTGAGCTCTATGACAGTCACTGGCACTAGCCCTATTTCACAGGTGAGGGAATGGAGGCCCAGAGAGGTGTAACTCACCCACCATCACACAGTCCCCTAGAGGCTGAACTGGGCTTTAAACCTGGGCTTTGGCCTTCACAGGCTGTCTAATTGTCATGTCATCCTCATGGTCACTTAATTTTATCCTGGGTGTTCTAGACTGCACTGAGAGAAAGAAGTAAGTTTGTTACTACTGAAAAGGGTACAAAATTATTTTCAGGTAAGATTATTGAAATACAGTATAGTAGAGGTTTGCCTGCATAAAAATTAATCCTGAAGTGTATAAAGAATTAAAAAATGAATATGACAGAAGACAACCAACCGGAAAATAATTACAACATACATGAAAGAAAATAAGGAAAAGCTGAATACTTCTGAAGAAAGTTTTTTTAGAAAGGATGCTTATGCAGTTGACCAATAAAGTAAGATTTTTGCCCTTGTGATTTCAAATTTATGTTACTGTGAATCTGACCATTCAGAATATATTTCATCATTTCTAACCAGTTAGTCATGATTCCCCCCTCTCAGAGCTGAGGAAGAAGTGGTGTGATGTTATTGATGACAACACGAACAATAGCAGCTAGCACCGTGTAAGTCCTCGCTACGGGCCAGGTCGTGTTAAGTGCTTTTACACACACTGTGTCCTGCCCTCTTCATAAAGGAGGCCGAACGGGGCCTGGCCGAGGGTCACACTGTGGCTCCAGCCCTTAGAGTAGCACACGGCCCAGAGTAGGTTGCTGCATGTATTTGTTGAGTAAATAGACCGACAACTTTATGAGACGTAAGAACCTTCTTATTGGTATTTTTAAAAATACATTGAGCCCTGGCTGGCATAGCTCAGTGGATTGAGTGCAGGCTGCAGACCAGATGGTTGTTGGTTCAATTCCCAGTCAGGGCACATGCCTGGGTTGCGGGCCAGGTCCCCAGTGGGGACCATGTGAGAGGGAACCACACATTGATGTTTCTCTCTCTTTCTCTCTCCCTTCCCCTCTCTAAAAATAAATAAAGGAAATCTTTAAAAAAAAATACATTGAGCATAAAAATGCCCTTCTAAAACAGCCATGATCTGTCCAGCCCAAGATTTTCAGTCCTGCAGTAGTTCTAAGGGGATGGTTTGAAGTGAGGCTTCTCAGACACGACCCAAAGCTGCAACAACACAGCCAGATCTCTGAAATCCTTAATGGTACATGAGTGACCGCCCACCATGTGCTAGACACTCTGCTAGTTAAAGGGTCTCATCTGATCCAGCGGACATACTTATGGCAGCAGAAACCCATTTCAAGAGGAAGAAACTGAAGCCCAGAAACTTGAAACACCTTTTTCAAGGTCATACAACTGGAGAGCGATGGAGCGGGGTTCACATCCAAGCCCCCCTAAATCCAGAGCCCCTGCTTGTCCCTCTAACTAGGCAACACTTCACGCTTGTTTATGTTTTTAGCTTACACCACCTCTGTGAATAGAGCCTTTTCCATTCCTATCTCCTGTGTAACAAGGGACGGGTTTTTGTTGCTGCAGAAATACTTGGTTCAAGTTTCAGCAGGAAAAAAAAAAAGCCTGGCTTTAGTCTAGTAATAAAAATAAGAAGAGATAGAGCTATATCATGTATTTCGTATATTTGTATCCATACTAAAGTATTTATCTGCAACAGATAAGGGTTTTTCCTCTAATGTAGTGGCAGTCCTGTTCCCACATCCAACAAGATTTAATAACTCCTAACGTTATCTAGTACCTGGTTCCTGGTCAAGTTCCCCCAGCTGTTGTAAAAATATTCTGGCTTTGATTCATTTGAATCAGGGAAGATGAGATATTTTTAATATATAGGATCCTCTAATAAAATCCCCTCCGTACTCATTGCATTAATGCTCGCTGTATTATTCGTCAGCAACTTCTTCGAGAGATGCAGCAGATGGCCAGTCGTCCCTTTGCCTCTGTAAATGTTGCCTTGGAAACCGATGAAGAGCCTCCTGATCTTATTGGGGGGAGTATAAAGGTGAGAATGTGATTACAAAGTTGCTACAACTTAATTTGTCAAAACTCATGCTTCTGAGTCTGGGAAATCTGAGAGAGCAAGAACTGTATCCTGTGGCCTCTAACATTTTCCTCTTTTTTTATAACCAGCCAGCCTAGCGAAGTTGCCATGTATTCTTTGCTTTCACTTTCCAGTATTCGATTAATGTTACTAAGCAATCTCATGTTAAGGGGATTTTAAAATATAAATGATTTGTCTGATATTCTATGACATAATACTTTAAAACTTAATAAAGCTAAATTGAACCATTGTTCTTTGTAAGTATTTGGGGAGATTTTTTAAAAGGGACAGAATCATAATTCACTATGAATTCTATAGAAAATAAATAAATATTTCTGACCCCCTTCAAATGATGAGAAAAGTAATAAGACTTTCTGTTTTAACAAAGTGATGATATATTGCAGATACTTTTGGAAAACAGGTATATATCCTGAACAAAACATACTTACTGAAGCATTACTGAGCTCACAGGAAGTAGGTAATATTTTCAGGGATCACTCTCCTTTCCATTATCAAAGAAAGAACAAGCTATGAACCAAAACCAGAACCATGAGTGATCTAAAGTGATTCCCATGAATAAGAGTCAGCAACAACAACAGGTAGTGGATTTAGACAGGGCTTCAAATGTTGGAATTGATATCCAAAGAATATAAGATATCTATGTATGAAATGTTTAAAGAAGTAAAAGATGGGCCCTGGCTGGTGTAGCTCAGTGGATTGAACACCGGCCTGAAACCAAAGGGTCGCCAGTTCAGTTCCCAGTCAGGGCACATGCCTGGGTTATGGGCCAGGTCCCCAGTAGGGGGCACATGAGAGGCAACTACACAATGATGTTTTTCTCCCTCTCTCCCTCCCTTCTCCTCTCTAAAAATAAGTAAATCTTTAAAAAAAAAAGATGAGAACATAAAGATGCAGAAGCCACGAGAGTCAAGCATAGCCAAGCATATCTGAAAAACAACCAAATGGAATGGTTAGAAATGGAAAATAAAGTAGTAGAAAAAATTTTAAATAACTCAATTTACAAGTTAAACATCACATGAGACACAAGTGGGGAGAGAGCTTTTGAACTGGAAGATGAATCTCAAGAAATTACGTAGAATGTGGGAGACACAAGGAAGCGGAAAATATGACAATAAGAATATGGAGGATAGAATGAGAAGATCTAACATACATATTATCAGAGTCCCGGAACAAATGAATGGAGGAGAGGCAGGATTCACAGAGATAATTGAGAATTTTCCAGAATTGATAAAAGTCACAAAATAGAGATTTGAGGTGCAAAACATCACAGGCAGGATTAAGGAAAGAAGGCGAAGGGAAGGCAGGAGAGAGAGGAGTACAGTTGGAGTCATCATAGTGGAACTGTGAAACTCCAAAACAAAGAGAACATCTTGAAATCAGCCAGAGCCAAAAACAATTACTGCAGCGTGGAGAAATTAGAGCCGTGTGCACTGTTAAAGGGAACGTGGAAGTGATGCAGCCGCTGGGAAACAGCATTGGTTTCTTATCAGGAAGTATCAGTAGAATAATCCCATGGTCCAGCAATGCCACTTCTGGGTACACACCCAAAAGAATTGGAAGCAGAGTCTCAAAGATATATTTGCATGCCCATGTTCATTGCAGCAGTATTCGCAGTAGCTAAAAGATAAAAGTAGCCCAGATGTCCTTTGACGGACGAGTAAACAGAACGTGATGTGTACATGCAGTGGAGTATTATTCAGCCTTAAAAAAAGAAATTCTGACACATGTTACAACATCGGTGAACCTGGAGGACGTTATGCTGAGTGAAATAACCCAGTCACAGAAAGACAAATGCCGCATGATTCCACTTGCCTGGAGTACCTCAGATCAGTCGGATTCACAGAGATCGGAAGTCGAATGGCGGTTGTGGGGTGGAGTGGGAGGTGGGGTGGGGAGTGCTGTCTGACAGGCTCAGAGTTTCAGTTTCACAGGAGGAACACAGTTCTGGAGGTGGGTGGTGGTGGTGGTCGCACACCGTTATGAACGTAGTTAGTACCACCGGGCTGTACACCTAAAAGTAGTTAAGATGGTAAGTTTTACGTTACGGGTGTTTCACTGCATTAAAAAATATCTAGGAGAACAAGAAAAGACCACCTGCAAAGGAGTGACAAAGTGACAGGTGACTTTCATTAGTGACACTAGGCCAGAAGAGAGTGGGAGAATGTCTTCGAAGAACTGAAAGAGAACTGCCAACCTAGAAGAGTGTGCCCGGTGTTCCGAGGACAGGGATAAAGTAAAGCTAAAGATATGTTCCAATTAGAAGAAAAACAGTCTGCCCACAACAGACCTGTACAAAAGAAATGTCTAAAGGATGCGCTAGAAAGAAGGAAAGCTACCCCAGGAGGACGGAATAATAAGGAATAGTGAGTAAATGAAAAGTGGACATGTGCATAAATCTAAGCAAACATTGTCCTGGTAAACCAGTAATAATTTGTGGGATTGAAAAGAATAGACAGCCCTGGCTGTTGTGCCTCAGTGCATTGAGTGCCTGCCTGAGAACCAAAGGGTCGCCGGTTCGATTCCCAGTCTGGGCTCACGCCTGGGTTGAGGGCCAGGTCCCCAGTAGGGAGTTTGCTAGAGGCAACCACACATTGATGTTTTTCTCCCTTTCTCCCTCCTTTCCCCTCTCTAAAAAAAAATATTAGAAAACTTTTAAAAAGTTAAGGAAAGAGTAGATAAACCTGAGGTGCTGAACAAGACCGTATGTCACATGCTGACAGCATATGACACGGTTGGTTGGTCCCTACATCACATTTTTGACTTTGAGGACACCACGCACTCGCCCTAAGGCTGTTCTCCCTCAGTGTTTTTGTCCAACCTTCTCATCTTCCCAGCACCTTTCACTGTGGTGTTCATCAGGCTCAGGCTTTGGGCCTCTTCACACATCTTTTCCGTCTACTCCTTTGGTGGTTGAGTGTCTTGGTCTGTTCAGGTGGCTGTAACAAAGTACCAGAGACTGGTAGGCTTCTAAACAACAGAACCTTACTTCTCGGTTCTGGAAGCTGGAAGTCCAAGATCAAGGTGCTGGAAGATTGACTGTCTTCTGAGAGCCCACTTTCTGGTTCACAGATGGTGCCTTCTAGCTGAAACCTTTACATGGTAGAAGGGATGAGGGAGCTCCCTGTGGTCTCTTTTCTAAGGGCACTAATCTCAGTAATGATGGCTTCACCCTCCTGACCTAATTTTCTCCCAGAGTCCCCAATTCTAAATGCCATCACCTCGGGGCACTATAATTTAACATACGAATGTTGGGAGTGCACAGACATCCAGAACACCATCCCCCCTCAGTGGTCTTATCCATGGGTTTAAATACCATGAGCCCTCCACTCCCATCTCTGCAGTGAGCCTCCAACTGGTATATTAAATTGCGAACTCATTGTCCCCATTGGCTGTCTGAACAGTTGTCTCCAATTTAACGCACCTAAAACTGAGTTGTGTATAGTGTTTCCCATACCTGCTCCTCTCGCGTGTCCTGCTGAGCTCATGTATCATCTCCATCATCCTGGTTGCTGAGGCCCAAATCATGGAATCACCCTGGACTCATTCTTGCAAATCTTTTTGTCTTTATCATCAAAAACATCTAACCATGGTACACCCCTCCACCACTGTGACCTACTACCTTGGTCTAGGCCACTGCCGTCTCTCACCTGGACTACTGTGGTTGCTCACATCCGGTTTCCCGGTGTCTGCCATTTCACCCATCCAGTCAGTGCCCCGTGCCACCACCAGGGTGGTTCCGGAAGTTATTTTCTTCAACGAAACTGAAGAGATTGCTGACGTATCGGGAAGTGTGGTGGGCGGCACTCTAAAGATGGCCCCCAAGATTCCTGCCTTCCAGTTAGTTAATCAAACTCTAGGTACTGCTGAGAAGGGATTTTGCAGAAGTCATAAAAGTCCCGAAGTAATCTGAGGAGAGTTTTCTCTGGCTGGTGTCAGAAGAGGAAGCGTGGTAAGGACTTGCTGTGTCATCGCTGGTTTGAAGCTGGAGAGGCCACGTGAGCAGGGACACACGTGAACCCTAAGAGAAGAGAGTGGCCCCCAGCCGACTGCTGGCAAGAAAATGAGGACCTCGGGCCCATAGCTGCAAGGAGCTGGGTTCTGCCCACAGCCTGAATGAGTGTGAAGCGGATTCTTCCTCAGAGCCTGCGGATGAGGAGTAGAGCCCGGCTGACCCTCGACTTCCCCCTTGTGAAATAAGAGCTAGGAACTTTCCAGACCTGATGGAAGACGTGAACAGTCCTATATCCCTAAGCAAAGAACCCTACAGAGCTCTGGGCGTCTTACCTACAAAACTGAGATAATAGGTGTGTTGTTTTAAGCAACTAAGTTTGTAATTTGTTACAGAGCAATAGAAACAAAGAGGCATCTTTAAAGTCACATCTGAAGGCTTCACTGTTGAAGCTTGAGAAACACCCCTTGAGCTAACCCTTTGTTTTCTTCCACCAGACTATTCCTAAACCCATTGCCCTGGAGCCATGTTTTGGCAACAAAGCTGCTGTCCTCTCAGTGTTTGTTAGGCTCCCTCGAGGTCTTGGTGGAATCCCTCCTCCCGGCCAGTCGGGTGAGTAGCTGAGAGGGTCGGGGGGCGGTTTACTTTGTAGACGTGAGAGGGATCCTTTTCCTTCACTGAGAGCTTGGGTCTAAAAGCAATACTGGGTAATGCCTGCTTCCGGCCTGAGGATTCAGTGAGATAACCCCACTGTCCGTGGTACTCCCCAAACTCTTTCCTGGGGTGACTCCTGGGGTCACCCTTCCTTCCCAGGGGAAAGTGCAGAGCCCCCCTCACAGCACCAGCTTCCTCCACCTCCCGGTGGTGTGGATGCTTCCAACCATACCCTTCCTTTGCCTCCAGTGACTCTGGCCCCTCTGGCTCCGCTGTCCCTTCACTGCCTCTGCCCCTCGGTGTAGGCGTTTCCTTCTCCACTCCATCTGTTCTCTCTCCATTGCCTTACCTGCTCTCACGGCTTCCAGCTGCCTCCTCCACGCTGGTGATTCTCTAGTGGGTATTTCCGGGACTCCTGCATCTCATTTGCTTTTTCACTCTGTTTTAAAAACAAGGCACACACAGCGATTATTACAAGTAAAAGGAGGTTTTTCATTATTTGCTCGCCGTTCTGTTATGCAGCACCCCTGAATTTACACCGTTCTGTTCCCTTTCTCGCCCTTGCTGACAGTTTGGTTGAAATGTCTACATCGCTCTTATTTTTGTTCTTTTGTCGCAGAACTTTTCATAAACGCTTTTACAGCTCACTATGCAGTATTTACCAGTCCCTCTTCCACCATTCCGTCAAACACATGCCTCATAACTTAGATAGACACCGTTGTTGCTGAACGTGAAGAAACCATGGAATGCAGTTTGGGAAGCGTCTTGATTGATCATGGAGCACTCTGGGGGGCTGCCTTAGACAATGTGAATGTTTTAGACAGCTTTCCACTGAGCTGGTTCTTGGGGTCAGGGCTGCCTCAATCAAAAAGCCTTGTGTCATGAGGAAAGTGTGACCTGGAACCCTTGCCCCAGCCCTGGGCTCCGCAGCCCCGGGTGCTCCCCAGCAGAGCCTCCAGTCAGCTTTCTTTCCAGTGGTCTGTGTCTGGGGTGTCCTTACAAGGGGGGCCCTGTAGGCTTGACCTGGACAGGATTTGCTGCCTTCATTTCGTAGGGCAACAGCTTGATTCGCCCTCACCCAGGGACTTCTGTGAGCTGAGCCCCTATCTCGACCTTGCCCGTGTTGAGGTCAGGATGGCCCATTGACCTGAAGACTCTGGGGCAGTGTCTTCTGCCACCACGTTGGCCGATTCTCACTGATGGCAAGGTGCTGGCTGGGATGGCGAGGAGGTGACAGGCCCGCAGCACTGTGGCCTTTGCTGCACCCACCTCTTCCTGACCCGCCCCACCCCGCTGGACTCCTGATGAAGGCCTGCTCACAGCTTGAGACCCTAAAAGTGGGACCACCCTTCTTTGCCACCATTCCCTCCCCCCCCCAAATTTGAGAGTATGTGCTTCTCCAGACTCCCAGAGCACCTGACTCTGCCTTTGGTATAACAGTTGTCACTGGTATGGATTCTCCCCTGAATGCCAGACATTGAACCTGGCACTTAAAAGCTCCCCACTCCCCACCCCCTACTTGATAAGCTCAGTGAGGTGAAGTGGCACGTCTCCCAGCATGGCTCCTGAGGGCCTCAGCCCTACTCTGAGCCTGGGCTGGCCTTTTCCCTAATGAACATCAGCTAGTGGTGCACATACAGAAAGACGAACAGGAGAGTGAATCCACCAGTCTCTGAAGCAAGGGGGCGGGGTGGGGGGAGCCAAGCAGGACTACTTACTTCCGTTCACTCGCTCACTGACGCCGCATACAAGCCCTGTGTTGTGATTCCCCGTTTTACAGATGAGGGAACTGAGGCCTGGAGAGGTTTAAGGCTTCTGCTTATCCCAGAGTCTGCCCTAATCTGTGTCGTGGTATAGATGTAAAATCACTAGTGCTGGCTGGGCGATGTGGAAGGAGTCTGAATTTCATTGTGAACAGCGCTGCTTTTTCTTGGCATCCCTCTTGGAGGCAGGCAGAAGTTAGTGCTCGATGTGTCTGCAGCCATATTCAAATGCTCCCACCGGCAGGCAGAGCTCTGGCTTGGCTGATCTGCTGAAAAGCAAGCCACACCTTTTGTGTAAACGCTGGGGAGAGGCAAAGGCTGTGTGTTTGTATCTGCATAATGAAACCCCGAAAGAGTACATGCAAACTAATAAAAGCGGTTTCTCAGCGGGAGAGGGGAAAGGCGGAGGGAGGGCAGAGCGGAAGTGAGACTTTTCCACATAACTTTATTGCTTTATTTATTGCACCGTGGGAATGTAAACAGAAATTTTTTAATTATCTTTAAACATAAAAGTAAGCTGCTCCTTAACGTGTGTTCCCTCCGTGGGTTCTCCCAAGGTCTTGCAGTAGCCAGCGCCCTGGTGGACATTTCTCAGCAGATGCCAATTGTGTACAAAGAGAAGTCAGGAGCGGTGAGAAACCGGAAGCAGCAGCCACCTGCGCAGCCTGGGACCTGCATTTGATGCTGGGGCCAGGGACTCCTCGTGAGTGAGCGAAGTGTGGCGAGGTGTGGCATGCTAGAGCCGTCTGCAGGGAGGGGGCAGGCAGGCAGGCAGGAGATGCTCTGCAGAGCCGAGCAGGGCGGAAAACTGGAAACCCTCCGACTGGAAACATCCGACTCATCTGCATGTTCACAAGCTTTCTTTGACAGTTTGTCCATCTGTACTCCAGCACCTAACCTTTTGTTTTTGCATAGGAAATAATTGGTTTGATTACACGTGCAGGGCTGATCCGTGTGTTGCTGGAGTAGGCCTTAGTGGAGCCAGTGAGAGAGCTGGGAACGACACTCAGGTTTACTTGTGGGAAGCTGGTCTCGGGACTGTGTCGCCTGCAGAGACAAAGATGTCGTGTTTACAAGTAGACGTGCGTCATCGGTCATCCTGGAACATGGTCTTCTCAAAACTAGTCAGATGAATGAACTTGTTTTCATCTGAAGCCTGCTGTCTTTTTAAAAAGATGTGCTATTTATTCTTGCACGTTTTAGGCAGATACCTCTCTTCCAAGGAGTAGCTTTTTTCTAGTTGAGAACTAACAATGGTCCATCTCTTTTGAATCATATTAAACTCAGATAGAAGGGGGCTATTTTAAATGTCAAGGTCAGCAGGGATACTTAGAACGTAAACTGGTGTAATAGGTAGTTTTCTAGAGCAACTTGATTAATTTAGTCTAAATCCGTTTGAAATTCCTCTCTCTCTCTCACGTACACACACACACATAACACTAAGTGCCTAGACTTTAAATAGATCTAGCAATTGGAAAGTTAGTAAGCCTCAGTTTTTACATAATTGCATTCCTACATTCTTACAAAATTTAAATAGCTACCATTGGCAGTCTGCTTTTTTTCTAAAATGCACTTTGCAGCCAGGAGAGAATTCTCACCCCAAGCAGCCTTTATCCCAGCAGCAAGGGCTGAGAGGAAAGCAGGAATGGCCTACCTGTAAAAGCTCCTATTTGTATTGTTGTCAAAAAGGACACTAAATAAGTGATCCCCAGGTGCCCCCCTGCCCCCAGGCGACTCTAGGCCTGCCGTTCGCTTCAGCCTTTCTGGCCACCTGCTGCCAGGGCACCACAGAAGAAGGGACGCACTCACGTTACAGGCCTCCCTAGAGCAGAAAAGAGCAGGGCAGCGCCTGGATCAAAGAGCGACTCTGTCCCTGCAGCCTGCTGTGGGCTGGGGGTCACCGCTGGCTGCGAGTGGAATCACACGCCAGGAGAGGGGCGGCTCCTTCTTGTTGGCAGAACCTGCCCAGAGCCTGGAGAAGGGCCTGGAGCTGTCCGCCCAGTCTCCCCGGAGGGCCTGGGCTCTGTGTTCCTCCTCCCAGACGCAGCTGATGGCCGTGGGGAGGGCAGTGAACGCTAAAAGGATGAAAAGCACATGGAAAAATGGACAAGGAGGGAAAACTATGCCAAATGGAAAGTGACCAAGCAGGGTGGGGCAGCCCCTGCTTCTCTCCCAGGGCGCTGCCTGGCGTTGTGTTGTCCCGTCCGTGGTGCTCTGTCCTCGGGCATTATGCAGCCGCCTCCCAGGACCTCTCTTGTGCTTCAAAACCTGGGGATGGACCTCTAGACAACAATGCTCAAGTTTGTGAGTTTGGAGAAATTAATACTCAAAAGAGCAAAAACTGCAGCATCTCACCTCTAAATGCAGTGCCTAGAGAGGGAGTGTGATCTCTTCCCCAGTACCGACTTCACTCCCACGAAGAGTTGCCTGGAAAGATGTTTTGAAGAAGGTGAACCATAAAGTACTGTCTGGTACACAGAGCACCTCTGCTTGAGACTCTTCTCTCAAAACACTGCGTTTTCACATCACTGTTAAAGGGCAGATGGTTCTAGAAAAGACCTCTCCGAGCTTCCCACATCCCTACTCCAGGTCACAGCAGCCACAGAGAGCCTGCCGTGGACTGGCCCTTCACCTCTGTGATCACCCCGAGGCCTCTTGGCCAACAGGGAGGCACTGGAGAGGCTCCTAGCATAGGGAAGTCCTCGTTTGTTCCAAGGAACCAGCGTGCCCTTGGCCAGAGCAGACTCTCCCCCACAGCTGTCCCACACCCACCTGGTCCCAGGCCTTGAAGTAACATGCACCGTGTCCCACAGCCACCTGGTTATCTTTTATTTATTGTTTCCTGAACGAGAATGTTCAGTTTTAAAAAGGAAGGAAGGAAGGAAGGAGCAAATGAAGTGTGATTCTGCTCCAACAGCGGAGAGCAGCTGAGCCCACCTGCTTCTGCTTTGCCGCCCGCAGCAAACAGCTCCCTCGAGGCTCGGGCCAGAGGACGGGAAGGAATGGCTGGAGAAAGGGCGCTCAGCGTAGAGCCGGTGACCGAGAGGGCGTCACCAGGACCTGAGGGGGTGTCTGCATGCCACAGGAGAGCCTGTACATAATTAAAGCAGTCGTGACAGCATTGATCTTGCACTTGTACATAACTCTGCAGCAGTGTCCAGAATGTTCAGACATTCAGAGTGTACATAAAACAGGGAAATATCTCAGTGTATTTTTATTCAATGTAATGGTGTCTGAGTTTCATCTAATATGTTTTTGTGCCATATACTGGACATCCAGGTTCAGAGAAGTCTTCCAGTTAGGCCCCGAAACACTGAAAACAAAGCCAAGAAGGGCACCCCCATCACACCAGTGTGTTCAGATGCATCTGGCACCCACTGGATAACTTGAATCACCTGTTAGCACACACGTGAGAGCTGGCGGCGAGTCCCTCCAAACAGTGGTGTCCGAGGAGACCCGGACAGCAGCGTGAACCTCTGTCGCTGGTGTGGGCGCTGCAAGTGCCTCGTGAATCTCTCGGCCTCTGGGTGCTTGGGGGTGGCCAGGGACAACCAGGCTCGTCCTGAGAAACATTTCTTGAGGTCTGTAAGTTCAAAGACTATACCTGGAGAAATCAGATTTTCCAAAAGGGGGATTTCCAGGCTGTATTTTGTTGTGGTTTTATCTAAGTTTTTAATGATCATTTCCGAGGACCATAGTTTACTATACCAGAAACCGGTGGTGGGAGCAGGGTGGCTAGTTGTTGATACACAGCTTCCGTTTTCCCCATGGAGAACCGCACACACCCTGGCCTCCTGGCCTCTCCCACCCACCTCGCTACACACAGTTTAGGGGGAAGTCTGTGCCTCCCTCTGGGGGTCACCTCCAAAAGGTGGGAAGAGGCGTGGAGAGAAAGCAGTTTATACTCCCCTGAGCTGCCCCGGAGGCCAGGCAGCTCTGGACAGAAGACGGGCAGTGAAAGGAGAACACGGGAAGTTCTGTGGGTGAGGCCTGAGGTGCAAGGTTAGAGACACACCAGAAAATCTGGGGCACATGGAAAGACCAGAGCACTATCAGAAAAAGACATCTTACCTTTCGGTGCAAGTCTCACTCCTTCAACGTTAGGAGTGTGTGAGGGGAGGAGTGGGGGCGATTCCCCTCCTTGGGTGGTGGCACCCTTGCCCTGAGCGTCTTTGATGCTTCGGTTTCCTTCATTCATCCATTTGACAAATGCTCCCTGAGCACTCACACTGACAACCTGAGCTCATTCTGGGACAGTGACCGGGGCAAAAAAGGAGCTCCAGGATTACGACAGAGTCCAGCTCCCAGACCCACCCTCCCAGGAGATCTTTTCCTTGTGGTTTCTGTGAGAACTGGCTGTCCTGAGCACAGACCCAGGAAGGCAGAGGGTCTGTCCTTGGGCCACCCACCAGCTCTCCGTCTGAAACGTTTACCCAATGTACCCAGCTCAGCCTCAGACATCGCGGTGACGGTTTGTAGATGGCCCGCCAGGAGACATTTCCCGAGTCATGAGCGCCCTTGCCCGCAGGGAAATGATTTGGAGAGAAGAAAACCGGCACCTTCTCTTTTAATGGCAATAATGGAATCGACTTCCAGTAACTGAATTTGTGCACAAAACATCCCAAACACTAGTGAAGCCTGTTTCATTGGACTAATTCTGGCTCTGGAAATGTTTTGTTCTGTAGTGATTTATGGTTGGTTTGTTTGTTTGTTTGGATTCAAGCTTAGTTTGTTAATATGTATAATTTAGCATCTATTGCACTCATGTAAATATGGAGTAAGTATTGTAAACTATTTCATTGCTGGGGGTTGTGGGTGTTATACATACATTTAGGACTGCAATTTTTTGGTATTTTTTGTATTGTAAAATAACAGCTAATTTAAGCAGGAACAAGAGAAATAAGGGAGGTCTGTGCATTTTAAACACAAATGTGAAGAACTTGTACATAATCAAAACTAACCCTATACTACAAACTTCCTTCTAAAATAAAAGTAGATCTGATAAAAACGTGGGGCTTTTTTCTGAGTCTCTGATTTTGATTTTTTTTTTTTTATTTCACTTTTTACAATTGAGTCATTAGACCCTTAAGGGGAAAAAAAGCTCAAAATGGTTCCCAAATTTCAGACTACCTCAGAGGAAGCACCTGGCGGTTGAAGATGGAGGTGTTAAATCAACAGGGTGGGCACTTTAGACACCTATGGGGGACCCTCCCAGTGTCCCCACTCTGCCTGTGTGCCCTTCAGTCGACAATGGCACTGGTGTGCGGGGCTGTCCGCCCTGACGCAATGCTGGCCAGCTGCCCTTGGTCTGTCAGCATTTCTTCTCCCGGACTCCCGCTTGTCTCTGGGTTTTCCAAACTGCTGACTCTTGGGGGTACTGGTAGGTTCGTGTCCCCTGGCCTCAGCACTGCCATCAGTCTTGAGTTTCTGATGAAGTTACCAGTGTGTGTCTGTTCACACCGCCTGGTCTGCCTGCCCAGCCCCACCTCGTGCAGCCCTTCTGGGCTCAACGTTCCAGTGCCCTGGTGTGGCGTGCTAAAAGCCCAGAAGGGTGAGAAGCACCATGAGAATTGAGAACATCAGGGAGAGCACAAGGAAGGACGGGGGTTCATACAGGGGAGGGTGTGAGGCCCCAGGGGGTCTGGGGGACTGGAGGGTGTGGAAGTGCCCCCCCAAGCTTGGGCCTGGGCTCGGAGGAGAACCACTGGACTGGTGGCTGCTGCAAGGTTGGCGGGGGGGAATCCTTGAAACTTCTGCAGAGGGCTGTGGGGGCCTTCAAGGGCTCCTGACAGGATGCAAACCTGTATTCAGTAGCAGCGTGGCAGAGACGGCCATATGTTCACCAATCCCGTTACTCTTGCTTTTGGACACCTGGGTCAACAGCATCTCCCAGCCCCTGTGTAGTTAGGCTGGTGCCATAAACAGCTGTGGCCAAAGAAGTGATGTCTGCAAGTCCCAGACACATACTGTGCTCCCACACGGGCCTCCTGGGGCGTCAGGTATCACAGGTGTTGGGGGGAAGTATGTCCTGAGTCACCACGGAGGGGCAGGCCACTCGGGCAGCAAGGGTGATGTGCTGGTATTTGCATCCCTGAAAAGCACATTTTCACTCCACCGACCCACTGAGATTTGAGGCTTGACCAGTTTTTATAGCTTTTCTCACTAATACACAGATTGGTACCTTGAGGTGGAAGGCACCTGTAACCGAAACCTAAAACACGTGGCATTGGCTTGCTTAGGGGCCAGGTGGCCAGCAAGCAGACACAGCAGGCAGAGCAGCTGGGGATCCCCGTCAGGCAGCGGCAAGCCATCTGGTAACTTGGAAAGCAAACTGCGTGTCCTCTGGGTTTTTAGTTGGAGGGAAAAAAGCTGGCAAAAAACAAAATGTGGTCTGTGTTGGTCGTTACTGCCTTTGGCAAGGCATCACAAGAAGGAGTTGAGTTCCAGAATTAGTTTACAAAGCAGAAGGGAAAGGGGCGGAGGATTCTGAAATCCAGAGTCTTGGAGTCGGAAAAGCCAACTAGTCTTGCTTGCAGTCTTCATACAATAAGACGTGCCTGTGAACAGCAAAGACCCGGTGACATTCAGTGACTCTGCTTCCAGGTGAGCATCAAGGGCAGGATGTGGTCTTCCCTCTGGAGCCTCGAAACTTCAAGGCCATTGTCCTGAGGGACAGGCATGTGGATGAGGGAGCAAAGAAACAAAGCCACCTTCCGAAGCGAGTTCAAGAACCAGGAATGTCGTCACTGGAAAATGAGACGCCTAGAGTTTTGAGGGAATTGTGTTGCCAGGGAAACCGTTAGACTAACCTTTAAAAATGAAAAAAAGCAACAACCCCGACTATTGCAGAAGCTTAACTACAACCACCTTTGGGCAGGCAACGGCTGCGAACACCGTGTCTGAGGAGGGCACAACCCAATGACACCTCAGATGCGGCCCACAGGGCAGGTGTGGGCCTGGTCGGGAACTTCCCCCACTGCAAGGCCAGGCCTAGCAGGATTTTAAAATTGCTCTAGAGGTTGGAGAAGTTGGTGCCTGTACTAGTTGCCGCTTTCAGCCTGCAAGATGCGCATCTGGGGGCTGCAACCCTGCCCCCTCCGAGACGCAGGAGAGGAAGCCGCTGAAAACCTGCTGCACCTGCCCAGAGGCGCTGCGTGTGTCATGGAGGAAGGAGAACACTGGGCACCTAAGTGAGGCCCACGAGGGGTGCGTGAGCGCCCTGGATTTAAGATATGAAATGTTCTGCTCTGTGAATGAGTAATTCCTGAAAAATGAAGATGATTTAAAAATTGGGGGAGTTCTTTAATGAACTTTGATAAATGGAAGAAGTATAGTTTTAAAAAAAGGAAATTGCATGGTCAAAAGTCAAAATTGCTCTAGGCCAAGTGTTTGCTGTGTCTGCCCGGCTCATCCTGCACAGGCAGGTCATGAGGGTGTCCTGCCTGGCCAGGCACTACGTAGGGACCAGGGATTTCACAGTGAACAGAACAGACAACAGTCCGTGTCCTCAGAGAGTTTACAGTGTAGTGAGGAAGACATGGTAGAACAATGTCGGGTGGTAAGTTCCGTGAAGCCAGGGAAAAATAGTGTTGGAGGTAGAAAGTGCTGGAGGGAATTACTATCTTACCTGGTGGTGCTGAGAAGGGACCGTTCTGATGTGACACGGAGGCAGAGCTGAATAAAGGAGGGAGCTGGTGTGGAGGGCCAGAGGTGGCAGCATGCCGGTGGGCAAAGGCAAAGTGGGCTACAACAGCCCAGGCAGGAGCTGGGGGCAGGCAGGTGCCCCGGGACAATTGTTTTCGACTGGCACAGGGCTGCCCCCTAGGGGACACTTTGGAAATAGGTGGAGGTGATTTCAATTACTGCATTGAAGAGGGAGGGCCTGATGGCAGTCATCTTCTGACACACAGGACTGTCCCACCCAAGGAGGAATTGACCCTCATCCCACTTGATTTTCAGACGTCTTGCTGGATATTTGTGTATGTGAGAAAATGTTTCTAATGATTTTAGTGTAGAACCCAAACCCATTATAAACCCAAAATATTTTAGAACTGGTTTAATATACAATCAGTTTTCCAGAAACTCTCCTACTGTGTAAATCAAGGGGCAACCGAACTTTGTTTCCTTCCTAACTTTTCCAAGATCTGGTCCTCATTTTGGAAAACTCTGTCACCAACAGCAGTGTCATTCCTGGTAACTGAGTCCCCAACCCTACACACCCATGTGGGTTGCCTCTGAACAGACACACCCTACAGCCCTGCGTTATTGCTGTGTAACATGCCTGGTGAGAATTCTCTTCCATCCTGTGTCGCCACCTCAAGGGACTAGACCAGATGACCCCACTGACTGCGTGATGCAGGCCGCACGGAGCAGGGGATCAGCCCTTGGCGGTCAGACCCATCCGCACGCCCTGGAGGCCTTTCTTCCTCATTTGCTCCACCCTGGTCTCTTGAGGGCTCAGCTTGTGAGGTTTGTGTATTTCGTTCTCCTGTGTATGTCACCTTAATTTCCCTCCCTGCGTCTTTTGTCCTGGACTAGAGGCTCCTTTGGGTGTGGGGTGACATGTCCCTGCAGAACAGCTTCCCGAGAAATCCTCCAGCTCAGGCCTTCCCAGCACTGCAGCCCAGAGAGGCAGGGTCATGTCCACCTCCTTTCACGTGGCGTGCCAGACACACTAGCCAGTTTCTGTCCAGCTGGGAGACATCTCCCAAAGCCCTGCCGAGCCCGTGTCCTTCTGCTTCTCTGGAAATTTTACTGGCAGTATCCACACTTCCAGTAAAAATGAGCTGGTTCTGCCCTGGCTGGTGTGGCTCCGAGGATTCACTGCCAGCCTGTGAACTAAAAGGTAGCCAGTTCAATTCGCAGTCAGGGCACACACCAGGTCCCCAGTTGGGGGGTGTGCAAGAAGCAACCAATCAATGTATCTCTCACACATCGATGTTTCTCTCCCTCTCTCCCTTCACTCCTCTCTAAAATAAATAAATATAATCTTTAAAAAGAATGAGCTGGTTCTGTGAAATTGGCATCACCTCACTCAATGGGGGTAGGGGAGGGGGAGGAAAGGGCAGTGGGCAATGAGCAGTTTCCATACTGACCTTGTACCTTAGCAGGCTCCAAGCCAGAGTGGGCATTCATGAGCCATAAAGTTTCCACCAATAAATCAACAGAAGCTTCCAGCACCTGCCTTCCTGCCTCACTCCCAGCCCCCAGCCACCTGCCAGCTAGAGGCTCAGTGTTGACAGCAGCTAACAGAGACCCAGTCACAGGGATGAGGTCAGTGCCACAACCACAGTCTTCTTGAGTGCAGGCGAGAGGGGGCAGCAACCAGGCTACCTGGTAGGACACTCAGGTGTAGACAAGCTGGGAAGGACCTCTTCCTGGTTGTGGGGGCCACAGCTGGACTCAGCCTTGAGGTGTCTGGCCAGACTTAAAACCACGGATGAGCCAGGATCTTTTTAGGTAGAAGTGACAGAAACCAAACTCCGACAACCTTAGACAACTCCATTAGTTTCCTGGGGCTGCTGTTACCCAACCTTGTTGGCTTTAAACAACCGAAATGTATTCTCACGGTTCCAGAGACCAGAGTCCAGCATCACAGTGTGGCCGGGCTGTGCTCCCTCCAGAAGCCCGGGAGTAGAATTCATTCCTCGCCCCTTCTAGCTGCTGGTGGCTACCCACATTCCTTGGCTTGTGCCCACATTACTCTCGTCTCTGTGACTCGTCTCCCTCTGCCTCTCTCATGTAACGACTCCTGTCACATTTACGGTCCCCTCAGGTAATCCAGTATAAGCACCTCCTCTCCAGATCCTTAAGTTAATCACATCTTTGCCATACTGGGTGATATTCACTCTTTGGCCTACATACAAAGTAACATCCACAGGTTCCATGGCTTAGGGTGTGGACATATCCTGGGGGCCACCATTCAGCCCGCCGCAACAGCAAAACCCTCAGAAAGTCGACTGGCCCAGGAGTGGTAAGATGGTGGCCTTCACAGACCAAAACACCTCGTCCCTCCTCTTGGCTTCTCTCTGCAGAGCTGGTGGTGTTGATGCTCCAGACAGCCTCAGAAAATGCTCACTCTGAGAAAAACAGAGTCAGGCAACAGGGTCAGGGGACCTTTCGTTTTCCCCTGCACGCAGTAAGGATGGCTCTTTCCTGCCACGGTGATGTTACAGAGGCTCCGTCTGGTTAAACCTGAGTTTGTCTGCTTGGAGAAAAGGGCCAAAGGCAGATCGCTGCCCTAAAACAACTGCATGATTTCCAGCTCGGTTCTGCTCACTTTTATCTTTCCAAACTTTTGAAAGGTATGTGCCTATATTTTATTCCATTTATCTGAGTAAGACATGGAGTAAGAGAGTTTCACACACTCTCACGTAAGGCAAATTATTTAGCAGATATTTAATTCTGCATTTGGGCCACCATGCAATCAATCAGTGAGCAGGGCAAGGTGACACTTTCACTTGCCCATCCTGCCCCCAATTCTGCCCCCCCCACACACACACATTTACACACACACACATACCATTTCTCCCAGCCCACGTACAGGTGTCCCCTCCCGTGTGCATGTAGGTGGTTGAGAACATTCCTTCTCCATAAAGTGAGAACGGGTTGGGCTGGCACTTTGCCCAGTACTTCTCCTTTTTTCCACTGGAAAACTGCCTTCCCACTTCATGTGACCTTGATGGGCTGATGTCACTCCCAGGCCACTAGAAAAGGGTTATGACCCATGCTGGGACCAGCAGAGTGCTGCCTGGGACAGTCCGTGAATGCTCTGAATGCTACAAAGAGCTATCATTGACCAGGGGCTGCCAGTGGCATTCTTACCCACCCTGTGGTGACAGCCTGCCTGGCTGCAGAGGGAAGCCGTGCACAGACCAACAGGAGCAACATCATTTGAACCCTAGAGAGAGCTGTGCCTGAAGCTTGGATGGTTGAGTCACGTGCCCAGGCCAGCTGAATTTCTGACTGGTTCACTCAGAAGAATACTGTCTGAAGCTGAGAGGCTGGTTCACAGCTGCCTTGCCAGTGTCTGTGGGGTTTTTGGTTTTTTTTAAAGATTTTATTTAAGATTTTATTTATTCATTTTTAGACAGAGGAGGTAGGAGAAAGAGAGGGAGAGAAACACCGGTGTGTGGTTGCCTCTTGTGTGTCCCCCACTGGGGACTTGGCCCAGGCATGTGCCCTGACTGAGAACTAAACCAGCGACCCTTTGGTTCGCAGGCCAGTGCTCCATCCACTGAGCCACACCAGCCAGGGCTGTCTGTGGGTTTTGTGTGAGTTGCTAAATATGCAGTCTCAGACCTGGTAGCTCTTTTTCTGGTCAGGACAGCCCCAGGCCTGGGCTTTGGTGTGGCCTGTATCTGACTCATATCTCAGGTCAGGTTCTCCAGAAACCAAGCCCAAGATAGGGATTCTCAGGCCTTGATTTATTGGAGGGATTACCCTCACGGGAACCTCCTAAGTGAAGGAGGCAGGAGTTGGCACGGGAAGGAGCTAAGCTAGGATGGGCTCTCAGCTGGGATCAGGCATGAAGCTCTGGAGCAAGACTGGCACACAGAATTGTCCCCCTGAGGCAAGCAGGCTAGGCCGTGGTACCCACGTCTCAGTCAGTCCTTGACTGCAGCCCATGTCAGGGAGCAGAGTGTAACCTCACAGGCATTTCTTCTAGAGAAGGGGGCAGCTGTGAGCTGTGTTTGCAGCCAGCATTCCCAGCGGTGTGGGGATGGGTTGCAATGGCCAGAACAGTCTCTGAGCAAGGTACCAACAGCCTCCACTTCCATAGCCCCTTACAAACCTCAACTAGGTTTGGAAAGGGGAACCTGGAGGCATGGGATCCCTTCATCCCTCAGAAGTCTCCAAGATTTTGAGGAAGAAGGAAGTGGGCAGAGGCTTAGTATCTGGGCCCCATTATCCTGCCCTCTCCTCCCTAAACTCCTCTGCAGAATGGAAATTTAACACAATGTCCTTGGCATTCTCTGGGTCCACACTGGCCACACACGGAGTGCTCATAAAAACTTTATGATAAATTTCCCTCAGCTCCAGGAAAGATTTCGACTCTCCACATGAAGTGAAGCAGGTAGAATATGTGGGAATAAAAAACGAACCTCCATCACCCCTTCTTTCAAGTGTCTGTCAGGGCTGAGCTCTGTGAGCACTGAGATGTGGCTCCCCTAAGTGAGTACAGTAGGTGATCCTGGGGCTCCCAGGCACCCCAGAGGTGGGCGTGTATCAATCAGGGCTTACATTTGGCTGCCAATAACAGACATCCAGGGAGAAACTGCCTTAAACAAATTGGAGGTGTCATTTTTCTCACACAATAAAGAGTCCAGAGGGAAGTGGACTGGAGCTGGTGCAGTGACCTAATTTTCAAGATGGTGCCCTTGTCCCCAGGCATTGCCACCAAGATCTGGGCAAGAAGAGGGGAAGGTTGAGGCCAAGGCTGAAGGGGCCAGTCAGCAAGTCTGTTTCTGTTTAAAGAGCTCTCCTGGAAGCTTCATCTGTGAATTCCACTCATTCATTGGCCAGAACTGTGTCATAGGACCACCCTAGCTGCAAGGGAGGCTGGGAAATATAGTTTCTTTATCTGAGTACTAGCAGAGAAGAAAAAAATAGACAAAAGCAACCCAAATCCCTACCACTAGACCTGATAGTTTATTTAGTTTGGCATCTGTAGGCGAGGAAACGAAGCCCAGAAAGGTTCTGAAGCCATCTGAAGTCACACAGGCCAACAAAAACACTGTGGCTAACCGTGCATCCCAAAGTACAGATCACATGAAAGCAAGGCCAGTGCCAGTGCACATGGATTTATTGAGCTGTGGAAGCCATTCCTACTGCTAGGTTAAGCCATAGGGAAGGTGGCCATGTGGCCAGTGCAATGCAGGGGGCTGGATTCACACCTGCACCAGGTGGTACCCACCAAGCAACATTTCACAGATGGGAAGCCCTCTGCCAACACTTGTCATGGGGTACAGGTGATTATCATCATGCATGGTGACTAACTGGGAGGGTGCCATGAAAGGCTGCAGTGTTAGAGGGGGGTTTGCCTACAAGTTTGTTCAGATGTACTCCTTAAGTCATGATCTGGTTGGGGGGGGGGGTGGTGGTTGCTGATAAAATTTATAATTCTGGGCTTCTGGATGGTCTCTGACTTTCTCTAGGTTATCTGGAGCCCTGGTGAGGCCTCAGCTACACAGGTGGCCCCCTTCCATGCCTGCCCTGTGTGAAACCCCAACTGTTCCAAGGTCTGTGAAGAATGAGATCTACAACCAAGAAACCTACTGAGGGGAAACCATGGGCTTTGCAATCAGGCCTACAGCCTATACACCTCATTCCAGGGAACAGGCACACAGGGTGTCCAGACCTGCCAAGGTGAAGAGCACTGGGGCCAACTTGAGAGGTCAACCAATCCCTTTTCACTAGGGCAGCAGGCCACAGAGGTGGCCATGAACTCCAGGCAGGACAGGAGAGTTGGCTGTGCTGTCCAAGGTCTGCTGTCCTAGTTAGAGCAGAGACTGGAGAGCCAGGACAGGGAGCAGGGAGAGCAGGAAGCACCCCTTTAGGGCCCCATCTGCAGAGGACACCTTGGGGGTGGAAGCAGAGTGTGGGCTTGAAGCAGAGGCCTGGTTCTGCTCCCTGCAACCACCCCCATCCCAGGGCATTCATGTCCATCTAGGCCCCGCTGGTGTGGAAGGATGGAAGGCGCAGTGCAGGGGTTGCCAGCTCACCATCCCCTACCTGAGCCTACCTGCAGGAGGCTGTGCTCAAGGTCCTGGCGGGGCTCTTGATGGTCCTGCATGACTGGGGGCTGCCTGCTGTCAAAGGCCTGTATGGCACCATCTATAGAGGGAGAGGCCCAGGGTGGGCTTAGCCTGGAAACCCTAGCACAGGGGCCAGCTCCTGGGCGACAAACTGAGAGACACCCCTGGCGTCCTGTGTGGCCTCTCCCTATGGATGGATGGGAAGATAGAATGTCTGCAAGGACTGGCTTCTGGAATGGATGGTGCAGGGCGAGGAATAACAAAGTAAGGACAACTGTGCTACTGAGTGCCTTGCAAATCTTCTAGTCTTCCATCCTCACTGGGGACGGTGACAATTATCATTCCCATTTTAGGGATGGACACAAAAATGGCTTAGAGGAGGGCTTCAAACTCAGCCCCCTAACTCAGACTGGGCAGGACCAAGCTCTCCAGAAGGCAAGATCATTCCTGAGAGGAGTGGGCAGTGCCTAGGGGATGGGGCTAGAACTGCCTCAGAAGTGGCAGAAGCAGGAATCTCAACTAGTTCCATTCCAGGTCCTCTCCTGCCCACAGGGGCACCAGCCTGCACACCTCTAGGAACCCACTTTGGTCTGTCACCTGCTCTCCAGAGACAGCTGAGCGCAGATTCCCAAAGGGGCAAGACAATAGCAGAGGACGAAGTGGGTCTTCCTGGCTGCCACAAAAGGCCTCAGTTTCCTCACCTCTACGATAGACTCCCGCCCGCCAGGCGGCTTGGTCGAGGGCAGTAAGAGCCAACTGCACCCCAGGGCCTCCCGCCCCGGCCCCTCACCCAAGCAGTGATTCCTAGTAAAGAGCTCCTGGAAAGCTTCGCACTCCCCCCGCCGGTTTCCGCTGGCTCCACAGTTGCACCAGGGTGCCACGCGCGCGCTCGCGTTGTCCAAGTAGTTGGGGGTGACTGCGGTGCCTGCGGGGACCCAGAGAGCAGGTAGTCGGTCCACCCAGGTGGAGGAAGCCCGGGAGAGCCGCGCCCGTTCTCGGACTCCCGCTGTGCGTACCAACGAGGCCGGCGTAGGCGCGCAGGCAGCGGGAGGCCTGGTCTAGTGCGCAGCCGTCGGGAGCACTGGGCACCGGTGCGCAGGAGGCCTGGAAAGCCAGGAGGCGGGGCCTACGCGGTGCGGCGGAAAAGCGATTTGCGAATGGGTGGCCCCGCCCAGCCTGGCGAGCCCCGCCCCTCCCTGTCCCGCCCTCGGCCGCACCTGCAGACCCTGCTGTGCTCGCAGACATCCAAGGGCACGAGGCAGGAGGGCTGCACGGGGCCGGGGCCCGAGAAAGCGCAGGCGGGCACGAAGGTCTGGCGCCGGCGCTCGGCGCACACGGGATCAAAGCACGGGCAAAAGAGTAGCGCGTGGGTGAGCGCGGGCGATCCGTGGGCGAAGAAACGGCGCAGGGCGCGGCGGCATCGGGCGCGGGGGCAATCCTCGGACGCCCTCCGACCCAGGCACTGCGCCACGTACTCGGTGCGCAGCTGCTGACACCGCGCGTCCGCTGTACACGCCTCGGCCGCGACCACGCAACGGTTCCGTGCGTCCGAGCTCGGAGACCCTGCTGGAGGGGCGGGCAGACTGCGGTTCTCTCCTCAGCCCACAGGCACACTTCAACCCCGGCTCCGCTCCCCTGAGATGCGGGCGCGCTCAAAACCCACGGGGGGCGGAGTGTGGCCTAAAGGTATGAAGGACTGGCACTGACCAGCCTTCCGTCGCGTAGATGAGCGGCGGCGGGCCCTGGAGATTCCTGCAACACATCAGGGATGGAGGGGGCGCACCGAGGCTGCCCTAGAGGCTGAGACCCCTCCTCCCCAGACACCCCTTCCCAAGAAAGGCCACACCCATCCAAAGAGGGGTCCGCTGGTCTCCTCCTATTTACAAGAGATCCCCCTGACGCAGGAAACAAGGCTTCTGGGGACCTGGCTAATGAAGACTTACCAGAAAGTCTTCATTCTGATGACCAAAATAATGGACACTCCTCATCCTCTCTCTTTGCCACGCTGAGCTTTCTTTCCCCTCTCCCTCTCCTACTTGGAGACCCTTTGAATGGGTCTATAGGTTTCTGGTTCTCTCCCCTTCCTTACCTCCTGCACCTCCTCCTGCCCCTGCCCCCTGCCCCCGGCCACTGGAGTCTGTCCCCTCCATTCCCTTCTGAGCTCCCTTCTGGCCGTCTCACCCATGCTGCTCCATCTGGACTCTGGTTCCTCCACGCTCCAGGAGCCAGGCTAAAGAGGGACTCTCGAAAGGGCTGTGGTCACTGGAGGGCCTGTGTGCTAGGGTTGGATCTGAGAGGAGCCCCTTATGGCAGGTCATGGGGCTGCTGCCTGTGCCACAGGTCAGAGCTGGGGGCAGAGAGTGCACCTGGCACCACAGAGCCAGAGGGTGAGCTCTGTGCAGGCGCACTAGGGGCCACATCTAAATCCGGCCAAGCCATGGTCTCCAGAGGTTGAGACTTGGCAGCCTCTACCCAGGTCACCAAACCAGGCTACCTCCCTCTGCCCCTCATACTATCAGACCCTGTGGGAGCATCTCGATTAGGCAAGAAGGCTTCTGGCAGGGCAGTTGCCAGCCTGACCCCTCACCCCTCTCACTGTGTGTGTGTGTGTGTGTGTGTGTAGGGGGGTGTCCCCTGCTTCAGGGCTTGGAGCAGGGCCCCTCTCTGGCACTGGCCACTTCTTTTGGGGGCCATGGTGATTCTTGCAGTGGCTTCAGTGCCCTCCACTCTGCAGGAAGGACGATCAGACTCTAAGGACTTGGAATGGGTATGTGAGTGGAGAGGGTCACAGGAGAGGGGTGAGCCCTCTTCTCCCTCCTCCCCTTCTCTTGCAGCAAAGCCCCTCATGTCCCTAGGTCTCGGCCACACACGACAGCACCCAGTCCCCTAAGGTCTTGGTTCCACCTCTGCTCATTTGCTTAACCTTTCTTTCTCCACCAGGAGCACCCTTACCTCATCTCTACCCTCAAAACAGCACATCTCAGCTTCAAGATCTCCTCAGCCTTAAACCTTTGCCTGACTGCATTCTCCCCCATCCCACCTGGTAAAATGACCCTTCCCTCCGTGATGCTTCCGGTAGGGAAGGGACAGTCTGAGCAGATGGAAACAGCAGATGAGTGGCACAGAGACCCTGAAGATGTAGGGCAAGAAATCCGTATGAAACTCCAGGGTGGAAGGCTGGGGCTGGAGGAAGGGTAAGAGGTGGGAGAGGGGAGGAAATGGGAAAAAGAAAGTTCCTGGGGCAGGGGTACCAAAGTGGGACTTGAGAAGGGGGTGGCTCCGCAGACCTGAGGGCTGGAGGCAGGATGGGTACACACTGCTGCAGAGGAGAGGGCCAGGAGTCCCTGCACCCCAAGCACAGGTCTCTTGCTGGTGTCACTTCCTGCCTCCCAGCTTTTCCTGAATCACCCTCTTGCCCTCTACTCTGTCCCTGAGGATCTGGGACAGAGAAGCCAGGGTTCAGGGGTCCTGGGGCCACTCACTCAGAAACAGCCATAGCAGCAGCAGCAGCAGCATCGTGGGCTCCAAGCAGTGGGCCATGCCAGCCTGCAACAGAGGAGAGGACAGCACCAGGCAGAACCCCAGTGAGACAGGTGCCTTCTTCCCAGCACTGCCTGAGCTGGAGCTGGTAGAGGAAACCCAGACCCTATGCTGACAGAAGCACTCCTGCCACTGGGAGGAGCCTTTGCGGGACTCCCCGCCCCCACGAAGTCCCCACCCCAAGCTGTGCCTTCAGGTGGATCCAGGAGCCACTGAATCTAGAGCCTGAATGTGTCTACATGGACCCCACCACGTGCTCCTCGACACAGCAACACCTACACAGCTCAGGAGGCCTTGTCTCTCCCCACGCTAAACTGTTAACTTTAGGAAACAGCTTTGTTCTTTTCCTTTTGTAATTTTATTTTTAAGCTTTTATTGTTAACCAGTTTTAGACTTGAAGAAAAGTTGCAAAAATATTAGTGTTTCCTTTACGCCTTTTACCCAGCTTCCCCTCATGTTAACATCTTACATAACCATAGTATAATTGTTAAAAATAGGACATTAACATTGGTACATTTTTAATTTCTCCAGTTTTTCCGTTAATGTTTTTTTCTGTCCAAGATCCAATCCAGGAGCCCGTATGACACTCCGTGGTCATGCAGCCTCAGTCTCCTGCAATCTGTGGTAGTTCCTTAGTCTTTCTCACAAGCCTGGTGCTTCCCGTGTGGCCCTGCAGACAGACCCCCTTTTCTTGGGGACTGTAAGTGATGAAAACTTCTTTCAATGGCATTAACCTCTCTGTGGCAACACTGGGTCCTCTTTGTAAATCAAAGTCCCACAGATAGAAAGAACACAGGACAGGGCTTTAAGACGGTCTCATTCAGCCTCTTGGGCTGGTGGAGCAAAAGCAAGCCTGAGGGTGGGGTGGGGGGCTGCCTCTTCTGTGCTGCCAGGGAGGGAGCAGACACTTGCAGAGATCTCCCCCCCCCCCCGCCGTTCTTCACACCCTGTGAAATAGGGTTTTGCCACTCTTCCCACTAAGAGGTGGCGTTTTTTCCCCCAATCTCCAGTACCTGGGCTGGCCCTGTGACTTGCTTGGGCCCACAGCATGTTATGGTTGTTAACCTGAGCTGGTCGTGAAATCTCAAGGGGCCTTGCAAGCTTCCAATCAACCTCTTGAAGGATGAGGTGAGAGGAGAACTGGCCTCAGGATCCCCATGGCCGGTTTTTCCTCTTGCCTCTGGCTCCCAGGGAGTTTGGCATGGTGCTGTTACTGATCCTGTTTTTACTTGAAATTTTGATATTTTGTTCATCATTGATTTCTGGCATGAATTTTCAAATTATTGCTTATCTTGATTATTTTCCTGTGTGTGCCCAAGGTAAGCTGGCACACTTGCCTCGTCCTAATCCTGGTCCTGCTCTCTTAGAACCCTCCCCAGCTGTCATGTGAACAAGGCTGGGCTAGTCTGCTGGAAAATGAGAGATACGCAGTGCACCCATCCCCATCACCCCAGCCGCCCCCAAGGCAGACCTGCCTAGCTGACCAGCAGTTGACAGCAAACGTATAAGTGAGCTGAGCTGAGACCAATTGAATCACCAGTTCAACCTTATCTGCCAATTCACAAAATTGGTTGTTGTTTTAAGCTACTAAGTTTTGGGGGAGCATTGTTATGCAGCAACAGCGGACTGCTCAGAAAAATCACTGAGCAACTCTTGAGGCAAGGGGAGAGAAAAAGTGGCTTCTAAGAATATCCCATGGGAGGCAAGTGAGTTGGGGCAAATGGATCATTCAAGCAAGGCATCCCCATCCTATGCCCAGGTCCATCTGGGGCCCTGACTACCATCTGAAGCTCCACCCACCAGCCATCACCCCTCAGGGAGCTCCACTGCGTCGAATTTCCAGACAAAAAAGACTCACAGAGCCCTTTGGTGCCCTTTCTAAAATGGCTCCCTCTGTTCCCTCCCAGGGAAAGGAGGAAAGGCTCAGTGATGTTCAAAGTGAGGGGTTGCCCTATACCCCACACTCTCCCAAACCCTCAGGTGCAGGACTAGGAATGGGACGGGGCTGAGGAGGCATCTGGGGGACAACACAGGGCAGGAAGAGGGAGGAAGGAGGGTCCCAAGGGTGGTGTGTGTTTTGCAGGGATCAGTCTCCAGGGAAGTGGACTCAATCTGAAGTGTCAGTCCCTCGCATCCAGGCTCTGGCCCAGCAGTCACTGTGCTCTGCAGAGCTGAGTCTGGGGGAAGTGCACGTGACTCACACCCTCAGGCTGCTGGACTGAGAGGCTTCTCCCAGTGCCCAGTGTGATCCAGCCTCCCCTGGTGACAGGAGGTCAGCGACTGTGACCTCTGCTCCTTGGACTGATGGTGTGAAGGAGAGACTGTTCCATGACATGACCGCTGCCTGACCACCACCAGACCCTCTGGGTCAGAGTAGGGATTGCTTCCAATAAACTCCCCAGACACTGATCACCCCTCCCCTTCACCCCAGGCGCTTCCCTGGGCAAGCATGTAAGGTGTTTCCCCTTCTCTGGGGCGGGTCACACCTCAGTACCCCTATCCATCCTGCTTTGTCTATATAACCCCTTAGCACCTGCCACATGGCATTGTGGGTATCCACTTGGTCTTGCGGCTGCCCAAGATGTGCCTCGTGTATAAGTTTCCTTAATAAACTGGTAATGATGGAGGTGCCAGCCTCTTCCTTTGGCCTCTCAGACTTGGAAGTTTTACATAAGAGATGGATTCTTGGGCTTGCACGATCCCTGGCCCAAACAAACAGGGACAGCATTTGGCAAATTCTGATGATGCGCTGGGGTCCTGGAGCGGGTAGGGTGGAGGTAACTCGGGGAAGAAACTTGCAAAGCTGCCCGAAGGTGCAGGGAGGTCAACTGACTTGCTGACTTGCCCCTGGTGGTCCAAGGGCCTGGAGTGGCTCTCAGTATCCGCCTCTCACCAGACAGCAGCTTGGCTTCTGGACTGGACCTGTGAAAATAAAGTGGGGGCAGGATCATCCCCTGAGGGCTGAGACCTCAGGCTGCAAGTCATGTGGCAGGGACACCCTGTGCTACCTCCGTGAGGACAGATGACCCAGGAAGAGCCACAACTTCTCCCTCCCTTGCTCCAGAGGCCTCCGTGACAACAGCTTCTCCACATGGTCATATCTCAGATCCTCAGAGTAGGGGACAGTGAGCTGAGGGGCAACCGAGGGGCAGAGGGTGGTGGAGGTCCCACATCAGGGTCCCCACCTACCTTGGGGTGCAGGCAGAGCCACAGGGCACAGGTTGCTCAAGGTGGCTGTTGAGCTCTGGCAGAGGCCTCAGTGTCTGGGAGCAATGGGTAGAGAACGGGTGCTGTGAACACAGTTGGCAGTGGTCCCTGGGGTGGGCAGGGCACGGGGGACTCAAGGTGGCTGGGTGCCAAGTGGAGAGGAGGGTGTCTAAGAGTCCACCCCTTCACTTCCCTCCCACCTTCCCCTGCACCTCACTCACCGAGGGGGCGGGGCTCTCCAGTGGTCATTGGGCCCAACTCCAGGGGGTGAACACTGTCCAAGGGGTGGTGCCTGTGTGGGCCATCTTTGGGCCTGAGCAGCGAGACAATAGGCCAGGAGGTTGGAGCAGTGATGCTGAGCAGGAACCGCCCCCCACCCCCAACCACCAGGGCTGCTTCCCTGCAGCTGGCAGCATGTGCCCAGCCCAGGGTTTTCATTCCGCTCTGCCTTCCGCCATGGCTGAGTCTCCACCCTTCTCTCCAGGGCATTCTCTCAAGCTCACTTCCTGCTCCGTCCTAAGAGCAGCCCTTGGGGTCCAGGCTGTAGTTCAGACTCAGGCTCTCCCAGGGCAGCAGGCACTTTCTCTCCGGCCCTGACATTCCTCCCATGCTCCAGCACCGCCCCAGCATCCTGGCACCTTACAGATGTTGGCATCACTCAGGTCCCAAAGAGGGGTGGCCTTCCTCCCTAGTGGCAGCTGTGCCTGTATTCCTTGCCATTGTGTGGCCCTGCTGCCCTCAGTGACTCCAAGCCACTGCTCATGCCCCATCTTTCAGGGCCTGCCACTTCCTTCCATGTCTCTTCAAAACAGTCTCCACTGTCCTCAAGTCTCCACCCTGGCGATGACATGCAGTCACTGCCTCGCTGAAGGGCCCTCACGCCAATACACCAAGCTCTGAGCACCTTGCACTTCCGCCACAGACCTGCTATCACCGCTCCTTCTCAGCCGGCACCGGGACCCGGCTGGTACCCACCCTGTCAGAGATGCCCTCTGTCCCTGTCTTCGGCCTAAACCCTGCCCTTTCCCTCAGCTTGCCCTGAGCACTCCCAACACCAGGCTGTATCAGATGTGGCTATAAGGTGCCTGCTTTGCCCAGCACCCAGTGAAGGCGCAGCCCTAGGTCAACTGTGCTTGGCGTTATGGGACCCTCTCCCAGGTCGTGGGCTGGGTTGGGGCGGGCCCTTGGCACAAGGGCAGCTGGCACTCTAGCTGACCAGTGGTACGGAGTGACAAGATGTGCTGGTCCATCACTTGGGAACTCAAAGGAGATAACAGCAGAGATATAGGCAGAGGATGTGACAGGGCCAAAAGCTCATGAGAAAGACACTCCGAGGAGCACAGTGGGGCAGGAACTGCCCTGTGAGCTGGTAGAAACCAGGGCAAAGTCAAAGACCAGGCAGCCCCCTGGTGGGGGAAACAGGAGAGGAGACGAAAGGGACTGAACCACAGCAATAGGGAAGGGTAGAGGGCCCACGTGGATTCACACCCTTGGTCCATGGTCCCTTCTGCTCAAGGCTTCTTCCCACTACCTCTGCTGCCTCTCTGCACCCAGGGACAAGGCCTAAGGACTCCACCCCAGCTGCCCCAGGCCCAGCAGAACTCTGAGGAGCAGGAGCCACAGGAGTGGGTCCAGGGAGCAGGAACCTGAGCCCTCGGAGCGTACCCACTGTCCCTCCTTGAGCAGCAGAGGCATTGCTGGAGCTGGGATCCCCGCTGCCGGTAGCAGCACCAGGCCAGGCCGGCCCCAGGAAGCAGAGGCAGCAAAAAGCTCGGGATCACGGCCCACAGGAACGCATAGTGGTCTGCGAAGGACAGGGCGGGGCTGAGTCCTAAGCGGGCACACCACTCGGCCTGTCCCCGTGCTCCCCCACTGCGTGCGCACTTTCAGGCCGCACAGGGCCGCTGTCCGTGCTGCCACCCAACCCCGGCTTGTCGCAGGAGGGTGGGGCCCAGCCGGCATCACAGTGGCAGTTCTGGTTACTGTTGCAAACCTGCAGAGAAAGAGAGAAGGAAGGTCCCATGGCACCGGGGACCTCAAGGTCAACCCCCACGCACACCTTTCAGACCACTCACCCCGTGGCCATGGCAGGCAGTGAGGCAGCGCTGCAACTCCAGAAAGGTAGTGTTCTGGCAGCGCCTGTCCTGGCACACCTGTGGGCAGTGGTGTGCACTAAGCACTGGGTGGGGGGAGGGGGGGCAGTGACACTTTGGCCCTAGGGACTCAAGTGGCAGGGAGGGAGTCAGTTGTTCGAGGCTCACCATTGCAGGCCCACACTGGGTGCCTGGCTCTACCAGGCCCCACTCAGGCAGGTCCAGCTGGGCACCAGGGAGCAGGAAGGCTCCCCTGCACGTCACCTCCAGGCTGCCTAACCGGATGGTAGAGTCCACCGGCATCGCGTGTGGTGCCAGTAGGCTCTGCTCCCCGCCCTGGCACTGCAGCTTCCCACACTGCGCATCCCTGGGAACCAAGTGGAGGGTGGTCAAACTGCGTGGAGTGTCCTCCTGCCCCCAACCCATACCTCAGTTTCCCTCCCTCTGCTCCTCTCCCCACCTCTTCCTACAAGGCGCATAGCCGCCCTCTTCATCCCCGCCGCAGTTGCCACTGGCGTCTCCTGCCGAGTTCACCACGTGGAAACAGGCCTCTGGGGCAGGGCGGGAGCCTGGGGAAGCACGGGTGGGGCTGGAAACCACGCTTCCTCTGCCCTCGGTGCCCCGCCCCGCCCCTGTCCATCTTCCCTAGAGTAGAAAATTCCTCAGACCCAAGGATAGGAACAGGTGCATAGGGCGTGCGGGGTCTCTCACCAGGCCCCCAGAGCTGCTGGCACTGCTGCTCAAGCGTGGGACACGCGCCGTCCCGGCAGTAGCCGCGGCCGCTGGCGCAGGGCGAGCCATCCAGTAGGTAAATGTCTGGGGGACAGTGGGGAGAGGCGCCCGTGCAAAACTCAGGGAGGTCACAGTCTCCCGCAGCCCGACGGCATGGCGCACCCGCCGGCTTCAGCTATGCAGGTGACCCGGGCGGAGGAATATCGGCCGAGACACAGAGAGACAATGGACAGTGAGAGATCCACGCCGACAGCGAGGCCCAGAGGTGGGACAGCCCGGCTAGAGAGCCAAGTGGATCCAAGCGCAGAGAAGAGCCAGCACCCACGGGGGACCGGAGGATGCCAATCAGCCAGAACAAAATCAGGTCGGCTCCCCAGCGCCCCTCAACCCCCACGTTCGAGACTCCCATCCCCTCACCAGGCAGCTCGAGCAGCAATCCCCGTGGGAGCACTGGGCCCCCTCACGCAGCGAGCAGTTGTGGGCGAAGCAGCAGGGGTCGGGGCACTCCTGCAGCCGAAATGGCAAGAAGGGGCGGGGTAAGCGGGTAGCTCCCCGGACCTCGGGAGAGGGGGCGGGTGCGCGGACCTAACCTGGCCCGCGCCGCAGTCGCACTCCTCGCCCTCCTCCACGAAACCGTTCCCGCAGCGCGCGCGCGGCACCAGGAGCCCGGAGTCGGGCGCGTTGGAGAGGCAGGCTCCGCCTCCCTTGCGGAAGAAGGCGCGCAGCTGGCGGCGGCTGCAAGCGCTGAACCGGCGGGGGAACGGGTGCCTACGGGCGGGGAAGGGCGTTGAGGCGTGCGGGGACCAACCCCCTTAACGCCCGGATGGTCTCCGACCCCCTCCCACCACGGTCGCCCGTGCTAGGCAACACAGCCGCGGACGCGCAGACCGCGCACACCCCGCCTGCGCGACGGCGCCTCTGAAGTGGGAGAGTAACCCGAGCAAAGTCACAGAGCGAGCGCGAGGCGGGAGGGTGTGATGCCAGGACCCGGCAGCGCAGGGCTGAAAAGTCGAATCCGGGCCCAACGCGGCCAGTCCTGTAGGGGTAACCTCGCTAGGTTTTCCGGAGAAGAATCTTCATACTCTTGGGAATCCGTTTTCCTTGTGTTTCCTCCATTTAAACCTCATCAACAACTCAGGGCGGGTACTATGATCATTTTACAGAAGAGAAACTAGGAGAAAAGCATCCACCCAACGGAATGCAGCCGAGGAAGGGCCCCAGGTCTAGTGGAGCCTCCCCAGCAGCCCCTTTCCCCGCTACGGGGTCGCCCGTACCCAGTGGCCTCAGCCATGACGCAGCCACCGGGCTCAGCTGCCGCCTCCACGCAGCAGCCTTCGGGGTCGTGGCTGAGGCCAAGGCTGTGGCCTATCTCGTGGGCCATGGTAGCTGCAGCGCCAATGGGGAGCTCCGAGTGGTCCTGGGAGGGCGTGGGGACGGTCACTGCTGGCTGAGGAGACCGCCCCCGCACCCCTTCTCCCGTCCAGTCCCGGGCAGAGCTCACCGTGCTCACGCCTCCAGAGCTCTCTGCCACGCACATGCCTTCGAGGGGCGCCAGGCCCACGGTGTTACCCCGGAAAGCGCGGCCCCTGAGGGCAGAGTGCAGCGTGACTGGGCAATGCCGGGAGGGAGTGCCGCCCGGTGGGGAACCCGCGTGGGGATGGGAAACACCCACGTGAGCAGCTGCGTCGAGTCGTGTGGCCGCCGCACCCACAGCCCCCGGCGCCACTGCAGGAAAGCCCAGAGTGTGGCATTTGCGTCCGGTATGACCTGGCTCTGGTCCTGCTCAGTCCATACTTCCAGGCCAGTCAGCGCCACCTGAATGTCCAGAGTCCTGAGAATCTGTGGTCAGGGCAGGACGGGCCTGAAGTAGGGGACCAGACCCTCTCTTTTCCCCACCTCCTCTCTCATCTCCAGGCCTGCCTCCTCCCCTTAGCACTTGCCCAGGCTGTAGCTGCCACCCACATGAAGCCCATCTGCCAGCGCACCGCCCCTCCCCCAACCTGGTCCACATAGTTGGCGATCTCCAGAAGACGCTGTTTGGTGTGGTTCAAGTCCCGGTGCTGGGTCAAGAACTGGAAAGGCAGCAATAAGGTGGTGTGACAGGCTGAGCTGGCCCCATTCGGCCCCGACAACCCCCTTGAGCCCTCTCTCACCAGGGTGTGGTCAGCCACTATGTACAGCTCCAGGTACCTCGGGCTTCTGCGGGCCTCCCGCCTGTCCTGGAGAGAGGCATCTGTGACCCTGAGTGGCAGGCTGCTGGGCTTGAGCCCTGACCACCAACCCCAATCCCCAGAAGGCACAAAGTTAACTTCAAATTTTTGCCAGCCCTGGCTGGTGTGGCTCAGTGGATTGAGTGCTGACCTGTGAACCAAAAGGTCACTGGTTCAATTCCCAGTCAGGGCACATGCCTGGGTGAGGGCCAGGTCCCCAGGTAGGGGCCTATGATTGATTTATCTCTCACACATTAATGTTTCTCTCCCTCTCTTTCTCCCTCCCTCCCCCCCCAAAAAATAAATAAAATCTTCAAAAAATAAATAAAATAAAATTTTGCTGGAACTTGTTTCTTCAGCCTCCAAATAAAACTATCACAGCAGGAGACCCTGAAGTGGAACCACAGCTTCCTGTCTTTCTGATCGGGAGGGCTATGGATACTGCACTTCCCTCCCACCCCATCTGTGCCCCTAACCCTGATCTGGGTGGCACGAAAAAGGTCGGTCATGTTCCCTTTGTCTCTGGGATCCCTGTGGCCACAGGCCCCTTCCCAGCTGGGCAGCTGCTCTGTCCAGAAGATCCTGTGGGTTGAGACATCCTCCGCATCCCCAGCTGGCCAAGGATGCACGTAATAGCTGGCATTGCTGCTGAGAGTGATCAGGCCCCTAGGGTGCACAGGGGTGCAGAAGGCGGTGTGAGAGAACTATTGCCCCAGCCTCAGGCCCCTCCCCCTCCCCCTCCCCCACAACTCCTTACCTCATCCCAGAGCAGATGCTAAGGACTACCCAGGAGTCCAGGAAGCCCCTTACATGCCCATGATAGTGACAATGATCCTGGAGAGTAAGGGACCCAGCCTCAGACCTAGCCAGGACTGAAGTGGGAGAGGCAAGAGAGCAAGCATGGTGGGGGCCTGGCTCCAGCCTCTCCTTAGGAACAGGAAGAGAAAGGGGAAGGAATGGTGGGGAGGTCCTCAGGGAGTGCATCCCCCAGCATCCCTCACCCTGTCCTCAGTGCCCACTGAAGTATCTCACCGTGTGGTTGGGGACCAGCACCACTGGCTGCCCATCGGGCCTGTAGTGGGTTTCTGTGTATCCTGCGGCCAGCAGCCTGCTGGGAAGGGGTATTGTAGGGATCACTGAATTCAGCTTTACCTCCTCCAGGATGCTCTCCAGCCTTTTTCCTTGAATGCTAATGGAGCAGCTCTATGAGTGAGGCACAGGGCTAGCACTTAAGAAGCACCCAACGTGTATCTTAGGAAACAGACAGAAGTGAATGTGTATTGCTTAGCTCAGAAAAACCATGGGCTGGAGGGAGAAAAGTGAAGGGCAGGGAGGAGCCTTGGTGATGGCTCAGATATGGGAAGTGGGCATGTGGGAAGCATCAGGGAAGAGCAGCAATAGGGGCAGTGTGTGGTCCCTGTGGAGCCTGTGGCAGGCAGCTGGATCCAGGCCTGGGGCTGGGGAGTACCAGGGACACACTGCTGAAGAGGCAGGACTTCGAGCTAAGGGAGTGTGGTTGAACTCCCTAGGTGGCTCTTCCTCCTGCCTACTCTTTTTGGGCATCTGGTTGACCCTCTCTCGTCTACCTTCCAGCCTCAAGGATCCTTCAAATCTCCTCTGGCCGGCAGACGCCGCATATCTTTCCAACTGTCCTTCAGTGATGCTCATCCCCTTAACAATTCCAACTTCGGGCCCCATCTCTTTAGGATCCTTCCCACAGAGACGGATCAACCATTAGTCAATCTCTCTCTTTTAAAGAAAATCCTGACCCCACCTCGCCTGGACCTCTGTACTAGCAGGTTGCCCCAGAAACCTGTGATGCCTGCTTCTCCACCTCCCAGTCTCCCCTTCACCTTCTCAAGCTTTGCTCCCCTCTTCATGCACACATACAACCCTAGGGGGCAGGTGATGTGGTCAGCCCGTTTAATGCATGGGGACATCAAACCCCAGAGGAACTGTGACTAGGCATGGTGGAACCTGTTCGTTCCTAGTCCACCTGATTCCGTGGGGGAGACTAAAACATGCACACAGTGCTTAGAGCAGTGCCTGCAATGAAACAAGCACTTGATAAATAACTACCTGTCACTAATATAGTCTGAATGGTTTTAAGACCCCACGCTCCATCTTGGACACCCACCCCATCCAGGCCAGCTCTGCCTGCTCATCCACCAACTCCAGATCTTTGGCTCTGCATCATTCTTGATACTTAACACTAAAATGACCTTCTGTGATCTGGTTCCCACTACGACTCCCCAAATTTGTTTCCCGTTTTTCCCTTCCCTGCAGATAGAGACCCTCTGGGCAGGCCAGACAAATGGATGCTCCCTGAATATGCCTTGATCTTTGTATCCACTGCATCTTTGTCCTTGTCATTCCATTAGCTTGGGGTGCCTGCCCATCTTCGAAACCTGTTTTGGATTCTCTTTTGACCCAGGGTTCTTTTCAAGAACCCATTAGGTAATGCTCACTCACTTTCAGCAGGGAACTGACAAGATGCTCCTGGGGCCTGTATGAGGGAGGTATCCCACTGCAGGGCTGACCAGCCCAACAGTCCACTTTAGCCTCAAGGGAGCCAGTCATGGACTAATGTGACTCTCCCTGTCACTTGAACCTCATCAGGGCCTTCAACCCTTCCAGCCTCCCTCCTGGGTTCCCACCAGTCCCTGCCCCCAGCACTGTTCCACTCCTCTCCCCCCTCCCCAGAGACAGAGGGGCCATCTTGGCTCCCAGTCCCCTCCCTGACCTGGTACTCACTGGTTCTTCTCCAGCTCCAGCAGGAGCTCCTGGCCTTCAGCTTCCAAGGCTACAAGTCCCTTGTCTAGCTTCACCTGGGCAAGAAAGAGTATGGGCTGAGGTGGCAGGCAGTCTGGCCCTTCTGCCTGCCAGGGAGCCAGTGGGATGTGGAGCCAGCTGCCAGGGAGTTCAAGGGGAGAACATGGGGGCAAGGGACAGAAGGGTCCCCACTTGCCTGGTGGATGTGGGTGGGACCACGCAAAGATGTTCCCAAACTCAGGATGTTTGTCATTCCTACAAGAGTCTTTTGACATAGACTGCTAGGTGCATACCACTTCCCCCCGAGAGAGACGAGGGGTCCTAGAAAGGGACCTTGCCTTGCTCAAAGTTACTGGGCCCTTCCTCTGGCCTTCTCTCCTCTTTCCTGACTAGGTTTCCTTCTTCTATGCAGGGAGTGGCCTCCTGAAGACAGTGCAGGGTGGGGGTGGGTTGGACGTCACAGAGCCGTGGCTCAGGCTGCCTCACAGCCTCTCGTTTCTGTATCTTGCTTCTGCTCACTCCCTGCAGAATCCAGACTTTACCCCTCCACCTCCAATTCTGACAAATTGCCAGGTCCTGAAAGCTGCCCTGGTCTCCATCAGGCTCAGCCACACCTGTTTCACTGATCCTGCGAGGTAAACACAGACTCCCATGCCAGGCTAAGAGAAAAACACTGGCTTCCCCAGCCAGATGCCAGGAGGTGGCCCAGGCCAGCCTGCCAGCCTCTCCTTCCCTACCCTCTTTGTCTCTACCATGCTGCGGGAAGACCCCATCTGCCTCCCTTGTCCACTCAGTCTGGCTGGGGGCCCAGAGTTGAAGCCAGTCCAGGAGCCTCTTGGAGAGCTGCTGGGTCTTGGAATGCTGGCCCAACCCTCGCTGGCCCTTTCTTTTTAGCCCACAATGCACTAGGCTGGGCCAGAGGCCAAGGGGCTCACAGTCTTGGAGTGTGAGCTCTTCCTCGGCAGGTGGGGAGCAGACAGCTCCCTGCCCCAGCAAAGAGCTAGACAAGGCCCCAGGCATGAGCTCATGGGGGCTGGAATGCCATTTCTTTATTGGAGCAAGGTCTGTCCAAAGGAAAGGTGGCAGGCCAAATGAAAAGCCTCCTCCTGCTACCCCTGCACCCCAGGGCCCCCTCTCTGTTCCTCCGCACCCTGGCCGCCCTCACTTCTTGCCCTCCTAGTGACTTTACACCTCACTATGCATGCCATCCCTAACCTGAAATGTGGGTGTTCCCTTCCTCTGGGACAGGGCTCCCAGCCTCAACATTGTCCTCATCTTGTCAGGCTTCCTGGGGACAGGGGCCTGGAAAAGCAAGGCCCCTCCGGGAACCCCCTCCTGGTCACAGCCCAGGCCAGGCCAGGAGGGTCCACAGTCAGGGTATGTGAGCCCAGCCTTTCCCTCTGCTGGTGATGTTTAGAAAAATGACCTCCAAGCGTGGACCAGCACCATGCTTGGCCACTTGAACAGGGACCTGAGGGTGTGAGGGACCCAGTGGGGGCCCTAGGTTGGCAGCTGTGGGCCTGTGGGAGCCTCCCAGCCTTCACAGCAGCTCTCTCCTGCCTTTCTCCTTGCTGGCTCGGACAGAGGGCTGTCCTTTCTGGCCTGAAAATTCAGGATGAAGAGAGCTGCCTAAGTTTGGGGGACACTGGCCAGTGGTTTGAAGTCTGTCAGATGCTTGTGGGTCTCAGACCTCTGGGCTACAGAGCTGTGTGAACTAGGGCAATTTCTGCAACCTCTCTGGGCTTCAGTGTGTCCCTCTGTGAAATGGGCATGCAGAGGCCACTGGCTTCCGGATGAGGAGCACAGCTGTGTGGCACAGGGAGGCGGGGCCACGGTTGTTCTGGGAGTATGTGACGGGTAGGCGTTGGGAGGAGGCTGGGGCAGAGCATCCTGGAGAAGCAAACTGTGGTGGGCTTGCATCTGAGGGCCATCAAGAGAGTGACCACTGCCCTTGGACAGAAGTGGATCCTTCATGAGCCGGTGAGGTTGAAGTCTCAGGCCCCTCAACGGCAGGGGCCTGGAAAGGACAGCAATGTGTCTGTCTACAGAGTCACATATTCTGACAATCTGCAAAAGGAAGCTATCTTGTTGTTTTCTTAAAGAGGTCCCTGAAGTTCACGCCTCACAAACTCTGCCTGATGGGATGAGGGTGGCCTGGATAGTTTCGGGAAGGGAGAGAAAGAGGGGGGTGAGGGGGAGCCAGAAAATGACTTCCATGTGTGCAGGCTCACGCAATCTAGATGTCTCCTGCCCCTGCCTGCCAACCCTTCAGGGAGGAGCCTTAAGGACTGGGAGGGGGAATCTAGGGAACCCAGTAAAGTTGCCACACCGAAAATTGGGGAGGGGCAACAAGGTGGGAAACCCTGGGGCCTTGCGGAGGAAGGAATGATATGGCACTGACCGGCTCCTCCAGTGTGACTGGGCGCCAGGGTTGTCCATCCAGGACCCAGTGAGGGGTGACTGGCTCTCCAGGGACATTTCCTGCTGTGAGGATAGAGCACAGGGTGAGAGGAAACCTGAAGAACGGAGGGGAGTGGGGACCCCAGAAGGATGGGGTTAGAGGACCACAGCAGGGAGGAACACCCATCTTCAACAATCCATAGGGTGTCCTTGGAACTGAGGGACCATCCAGGGAGGCAGAAGAGAAAAAGAAGAGATCCTTCAGTTGGGGATGCAGGAGCCCCATTGAACCTTGGGGGAAAGCTTGGTGTCAAAGGTCACAAGGAAGAGATTAAGGCTGCCAGTGCCATGTGGAAAGAAAAGGGGACTAGCCTTGGGTATTTTTAGACTGGGCAACAGATGCCTTTAGGGTGAGAGATCTGTGAAGAGGATGCCTCTGTCTTCACCACCCTCTGAGAAAATCAACAGCTGGCTGTGGCTTTGGGAGGCCCACCTTGCTCCAAGCTGCCCTTGGGAGCTTCAGGCTGGTGGTAAGGCTTCCAGGGACCCTGGCCCAGAGCCGCCTCCTCGTGTCTTGGGACAGAGCCTGAGTGCTCCCAGGCCTCGTGTGCTTTAGGGGATTCCAGGAGGAATACCAGAGCCAAACATTACTCAGAGGAGGCTGGAATGCTCCCCTGGAATGCTCCCAACCCCCACCCCCACCCCAAGGGCCCCAGTAACTCTTATTACAACCGTCCTGCAGGAACCAGGCCCAAGCCGCCCTCCTTTCATCCCGCACTCAGTCCTGGAGAAGCCCATCTCCAGAACTGACAGCTCCCCAACTCCCACCCCAACTCCTTTCTCCTCCTCTGTGCCCTCCCCCACACCCCATCATCAAAGACCTAGAATAGCAGCAGCCTCAGGAGTTCCCTTCCCCCAAGAAGCCCTCCCTGATTGGATGAGTGAGTTGCCATCCAGCAGTTGCTGTCAGACTAGGGCCGGTGTGGAGAGGGGTCTGAGTGCGTCTGGGGAGAGGGCATTTCTCTTAGCCCAGAGCAGACTTGACTGGGTGTGGAGAGGCAGTTCTTGCTGGGCCCAGGCCTCCCAGGGCGGGGCAGATAGGGGAGGGGAGGGTTGGGGCTTCTCCTCACGGCCCTGTGCACCCATACTGGCCACTGGCACCTTGACGAGGAAGGGGGAGGCAGAGATGGAGCCTGGTGACCAGGTGGATGGGAGCAGAAACTGGGGGAGCCAGTGTGGTGTTGGGGAGCATAGAGCCCTTCTCCACTCTCCCCAGGGGTTGCACCACCCTCCCGACTCCAGAATGAGCAGGAGGAATCAGTAGAATGTGTGGGGACCACACCAAGAGAATGAGGGCTGTCATCCCTTCCCTGGGGGTCCAGAACAGATCAGGACCTGTCCCTGCTGGGTCCCCTACCACAGTGCCCTGCAACCTCCCCCCCACTCCCTCAGGTTTCCCAGCCCAGCCTTTCCTGCCTCCTCCCTGACCCCTCTGAGGCACTTGATGTAGAGGACTCCACCAGTCCCGCCACCCCCTCTGAGAAGTTGCTGTTACCAGCCCGATTTCACATGGGGTTTGGAGAAGTTACACTGGGAAGAAACTGAGCTCAGTTCTGTGCCTGCCCCCTACCCTCCCTCCCCTGTCCTGCTAAACAGGCACCTTCTGTGAGAAGCCCTCCTTCTGTATCTAAACAAACAAGGCAACAATATAAGCAATATTAAGCACTGTCCCAAGGCCCCTCGATAGGGGGTGAGCTTGGGTGATGCAGGAGTGGCGGTCACAGTCAGTGCCCTAGTCTCAGGTCACAGCAGGGACTCCAGGGGGCCAGTAGAGGAAGACCCTTGAGCCCTAACTGGATGGAGGTGCAGGGATGTTCCCACTGGAGGAAGGGCCTGAGGTAAGGATCCCTGCCACTCTGCTTTGTCGTGGGCACAGTGGCAGCTGGGCAGACTGTGCAAGTCCAGGCCCCAGGTGCAAGTTAAGGTGAGAATCCCCAGGCAGTCCCAGGAACACCTTCCCAAACTCTCCCTGTGCCGTGTCCTGGCCGCCTGTTCCAGGGCGAGGGGCAGGGGCAGTCTCAACGCTCCATCCCCTGGCAGTGACCACGCCTGCCCCTCGCGGCGCGCTCACACTCACCGCGAAGTGCCTTGGCCCCCCACACCGGCCACAGTAGTCGCAGCAGCAGCGGCAGCAGCAGCAACAAGGCCGGAGACCCTGGAGCTCTCAGAGACCCCAAGCCCATAGCTGTGAGCGCCTGGACTACTAAGCTGCGACTCGGGGCTCCCGGCCTGCGGCTGTCTGCCCCGCCCCCGCTGGGTCACCGCCAGCACCCGCCCTGTGCAGCCTGCCCGCCGCCTGCGGACCTTCCCGTGCCCACCTCTCCTCCCGCACCCCTCCCTGCGCGCCCTCCCACGCAGCCGTGGCCGCCCTCGCCGGGACCGCAGCGGATTCCGAGCCGACCCTGGCGGGCAGAACCCGAGCTCGCGCGCCCTTGGGGAGCCTGGACACCCTCCCGGCCCGAGCGGCCCTCCACGGGCTAGAGCTTGCGTGGGCAGGGCGGGGGCAGGAATCTGTGCGGCCGCTCTCTGGGAACCCGCCCGTGTCATCCCACCCCGTAGGTCTTGGAGAGCCCCCCACTTGGGTTGAAGGGTGAGGATGGGGTGCAGACCCTCGGGAAAAGACTTTGAGGACCATAGCAGAGGGGACAGAGACCGGGGCTTGTGGGCCACCTGTTGCTGCTCGCGTCTCCCTAGGAGCGTACCCCACTCCGATCTCCTACGGCGGACCTCTGTCCTCGCCTTGTCACCAGTCCCGCCCAGAGCCCCCTGAAGAGAACGTGGCGGAAGTGTCCCCAGGAGAAGGGATGCTGGGGCGACCCCGACAGGTGCGGCCGAGGCCCCGAGCTAGTAGTCTCTGTGTCCCAGTGGCTGCCAGCCCCGCGGCGCGCGAGTGGGCGTGGGGAGCCCGTGGAGGCCGCGGTCCTGTCGGCTCCGCGCTTGGCAGAGGCGAGGCGGCCAGACTGGCGCGCGGGTGCGGCCATTTGTCCCTGGCGGTGGCCAGGACAGAAACTGTACAAAACCGTGGGCTCCAAGATGTCAGGGATCCTCGGTAACATCTGTTTCTTGTTTTAAAGGTTTGTCTGTACTGAGTAGTGAGTTCCGATAGCGAGCAGCAAGTATTCGCATAGCGAGGGAAGTTAACTTTTAAGCAAATCTATTTGTTTTGAGAAATCTAAGTGTGGCAATTTAGTAAGAGTTCCAGCTGCAAGGGTCATCTGTGTTCACCTGATGCAAACATCAAAAAGTATAAGATGTTTAAGGAACATCTCTCCCTCTTCTGTGCTGTCTTCTCAGCCCACATCTCCCAATAGGAAGGCACTAATTATCAGTACAGGTTTTAGATTGTTTTATGCATTCCCAACATAATTCAGACATTTTCTTCTCTAGCATTTTCTGCACCTTGATTTTTTCCCACTTAATGCACCTTGGAGATTCTTCACATCAGTGAACTTAGAGTGGTCTCATTGTTATTCTTCTCATGATTATTAAGGTATAATTTATATACAATAAAATGCACCTAGCCCTGACTGGTGTGGCTCAGTGGATTGAGCGCTAGTCTGAGAACTGAAAGGTCACCGGTTCGATTCCCAGTCAGGACACATGCCTGGGTTGCCCCGCCAGGCCCCCAGTGGGGGGTGTGCAAAAGGCAACTGATTGATGTATCTCTCACACATCAGTGTTTCTCTCCCTCTTTTTCTTCCCCCTTTCCGCTCTCTATAAAAATAAATAAATACAATCTTTTTTTAAAATGCACCTATGTGACATGTTCCATTAGACAAGGTTTTTTTTTTAAGTACATTCTTTTTTTTAAAATTGATTTTAGTGAGGAAGGGAGAGAAAAAAGAGAGGGAGAGAGAAACAGTAGTTTGTTGCTCCACTTACGTATGCATTCATTGGTTGATTCCTGCATGTTCCCTGACCAGGGATCCAACCTGAAACCTTGGCTAATGGGGACGACATTCTAACTAACTGAACTACCTGGTCAAGGCAACTAGATGAGTTTTGATAAATTTATATACCTGAGCAATGACCACCACAATCCACATACATCATTTCCATCACTCCGAGAAAGTTCCCTTGCGCCCTGTCCCAGTCAGCCTCTCCCACTCCCAGCTCCAGGCAACCGCTGGTTTTTCTGTCTGTAGATAGGTTTTATGTGTTCTAGAACTTCACAGAAATGGAATCATGAAGCACTTGTGTCTGGCTGCCTTCTTTCTTTGTGTTTTTGAGATTCATTTACATTGTTTAGTGTATCGATCATTTGTTCTTCTGTAGTGCTAAGTGTGTTCCATGGTAGACGGAAGTACGTTCCTCTATCCTCCAGTTAGCATTTAGGTTCTTCCAGTTTGGGGCTTCTTAATTTATTTATTTTTATTTATTTATTTTATCCTCACCCAAGGATATGTTTATTGATTTTTAGAAAGAGAGGAAGGGAGAGAGAAACATGGAGGCGAGAGAGAAATATCCATTGTTGCCTTCCATACACTCACCGACCAGGTGTCAAACCCACAACCTAGGTATGTGCCCTGACTGGGGATTGAACCCCCAACCTTTTTGGTGCATGGGACGATGCTCCAACCAACTGAGCCAACCAGCCAGGGCTGGGGCTTTTTAAAATACAGCTGTTACAAAATTGCTGTGTAAGTTTTTGTATAAACATGTGTTTTCATTTCTTATGTGTAAATGCCTAGTAGTAGAATTTCAGGGTTATATATGGTAAGGGCATAATTTACCATTTTAAGAAACTTTTTCCAAAGTGGCTGTACCATTTTACATTCCCACCGGCAATGTACAAGAGTTCCAGTTTCTCTGCATCCTCACCAACATTGGGTGTCGTCAATCTTTTAAATTTTAGCCATTCTAGTGGGTGCATAGCATCCCCATCATTTTTTTATAGTTGAATGCTACCATTTATTTGTACAGTCCCCTCTTGGGCACATATATGGTTTCCAATACCTCTGCACTTACAATCAATGCTGTGATGGATAATAATGCACAAGTTTATCTGTGAGATGATTCTCTACAAGCAGGATTACTGGGTCGAAGGATACATGTTTTTTGATTTGTGGAGATACAGTTAATTGCCCTCCCAACTTGTGCCAATTTATAATATCTGAAGTGCTTGTTTTCCCACAGCCTTACCACTACAGTTTTCAAATTCTGATAGCGTTTGCTAGCCTGAAAGTGAAAGTGCAGTCTAAACTTGCATTTCCCTTATTATTGAGGTTAGTATCTTTTGTATAGATTATGCTATTACAGTTGTCCCAGTTATTCCCCTTTTGCTTCCCTCCACTCAGCACCGCCCCCCCGCCCACTCCCTCCGGTGATTCTCCCTTTCTTTGTTCATGTCCACGGGTCATGCATTTAAGTTCTTTGGCAACTCCATTTCCTATATTTGCTCTCAACACCCCCCACCCTGCCTATTCTGTAACTACCAATTTGTACTTCTTAATCCCTTCACCTTTCCCCCCATTCCCTCAGATCCCCCTCCCCTCTGGCCACAATCCCAATGTTCTTCACATCTATGATTTTGTTTCTGTTCTGCTTGTTTGCTTAGTTTGTTTTTTTAGATTCAGTTGTTGATAGTTGTGAATTTGTTGCCATTTTGATCTTCATAGTTTTCATCTTTTTTTTAATACGTCTCTTTAATATTTCATATAATGGTTTTGTAATGGTGAACTGCTTTAGTTTTACCTTGCCTGGGAAGCATTTTATCTGCCCTTTCATTCTAAATGATAGCTTTGCTGGATAGAGTAATCTAGGTTGTAGGTCCTTGCTTTTCATCACTTTGAATATTTCTTGCCAATTCCTTCTCCTCTGCAAAATTTCTTTTGAGAAATCAACTGACAGTCTTATAGGAACTCCTTTGTAGATAATTATCTGCTTTTTTTTCTTGTTGCTTTTAAGATTCTCTCTTTATCTTTAACCTTTGGCATTTTAATCATCATGTGTCTTGGTGTGGTCCTCTTTGCATCCATCTTGTTTGGGACTCTGTGGTTTCTGGACTTGTATGTCTATTTCCTTCACCAAATCAAGGAAGTTTTCTTTTATTATTTTTTTCGGATAGGTTTCTGATTTCTTGCTCTTTCTCTTCTCCTTCTGGCACCCCTATCATGCAAATGTTGGAATGCTTGCTGTTGTGCCAGGGGCTCCTTACACTAACCTCTAGTTTTTGGATTCTTTTTCCTACTTACTGTACTGATTGGATATCTTTTTCTTCCTTATGTTCCAAAGTATTGATTTAATTCTCAACTTCATCTATTCCTCTGTTGATTCTCTGTAAATTGTTCTTTATTTCATTTAGTGTCTCCTTCATTTATGATTGGATCATTTTATGCTGCTGAAGCACCCACTGAGTTCTTTGAGCATCCTTATAACCAGTGTTTTGAACTCTGCATCTAATAGGTTGCTTATCTCCATTTTGTTTAGTTCTTTTTTCTGGAGTTTTGTTCTGTTCTTTCATTTGGGCCATGTCTCTTTGTCTCCTCATTTTGGCAGCCTCCTTGTATTTGTTTCTAGGTATTAGGTAGAGCTGCTTTGACTCCGTGTTTTGGTAGCATTGCTAATATAGTAGGTGTCCTGTAGGGTTCATATAGCTCAATTTTCTGATGGTTCTGAGTGATATTTGTTCTGTATTTTAGCTGTAATTTTGCTGTGGTTGTGGGAGGAGGCAAGCCACATTTACCTATGCCTTCATCTTGACTGGAAGTCTCTAGTGAGGTTAATATCTGTTCAAACACTTAAAAGCCATTTGTGTTTACTTTTCCCTAATTGCCTGTTCCTATCACAGCCCATTTTTCCATTAAATTTTTTATCTCTCTTAACTTGAAGGAGATCTTTATACACAAGGCGGTCAACCCTTTGTCTAGAGTATGAGTTGCAAATATTTTCCACAGTTTGTGAAATGTATCCAGCCTTTAGCTCATTTATATTCTTTGCTGGGTACTATTCAATGTGTGACTATAACCACATCTTTTCCCCATTGATTCTATTGTTGCTGGACATTTGAGTGGTCCCTAGTTTTGAGATGTTACAAAAGTTACTGCTGTGAACATTCAAGTGCATGTGTCCTTAGCTTCCTCTCTTTGCTTGTCCTGCTCCTCCCACCCCTGTACTGGTCTCCCCTGGGAACATGTTCTTAATAAGCCACTTGCACATGAAATCTCATCGTGGGAACTAGACTTAATACAGACATAAATGGCTTTGGTCACATGGGGGGCTCCAGTGTAGACCGGCTGGAGAGGCATCAATCCCACCTCCTGTGGATGACTAAATGGAGTCACCGTGGGTCCTGATAGCAGCAGAAGGCACCTCTCCAGGAGAGAATTCCCTGATCCTTCTGCTGGTTAAGCCAGGGAGCAGAGAGCAAGGGCTTCTGTCATACCTGGGGTCCATTTTGCTATCTCCTCTTATTGGGGGAGGATTTGGGGTAGAGCAGCAGTGGACAGAGAGACTCAAGCTTCCATCTTGAACCAGGAGCACAAATGAAGATTCCAGAAGAGAATGTGAATCCTAAGAAAGGAGAAGCCTTAACCATAGTACAGGAAACAGTCCTGAAGGGGAAAAAGAGAGAGGCAGCTAAGAAAGCCCCAGAAATTATAGGGACAGCACAACACCAAATGTATGTTCTGGAAGGGTCTGGCAAGGGGTTGGAGGTGGCTTCAATGCCAAACAAGCTGGGGATCAGAAACGTAGAACAGACCCCAGAGTCATAGAGAGGAAGGCCTTCGTGTAGGTATCGGGAGAGAGGAAGGCAAGGCCCTCTCTCATCTGGCGAGAATACAGCCCACTGGCAAACTCCTACTCACACTGCAAGCTGTGGCTTTGGTGACTCCTTGTCAAGGGGTCCTCCCTGGCCCAGAGCTTGGTGACTGTCCCTGGCATTATACTTCTCACTGTACCACATTTCACATAATATCACAGTTGCCCATTTCTTGTCTCTCTTCTCCAGACCCTGAGCTTCACAGGGTCTGAGACTGTCTTTTGTTCACTGCCTAGTACACAACCTGACACACTGTCAGTGCTGACAAAATGAGGGAAGCATGTAGTCTAAGAGGTGTGTGAGGACTGAAGTCATCCTTGCCAAGTGGATGCTCCAACCCAGATGAGCTATGACCAAGCACATCAGAAGAATTTTCTGCTAAAATCTCAGAGCAACTGTTTATTGACATTTGGGGATAGCAGAGGAGGGGATGGGGCCATTAGACCAAAGCTGAGGAAGATAGACCTCAGAGGTGCCACTAAGATAGCTAGTGTTCATGCCTGATAACACCGTGGGAAAGATGATTTCTCAAATGGCTTGTTGGTGTCACTCTCTGGGGGGCAATGGAAAGTGTCCTGGGAAGAAGGCAAACCAGTGAGAGTTAAAGCTTTGAAGTGGTCGTATAATGAGCGATACCCACCATCTGTAAGTAGGACTCATCCTGAAGAGTGACCCACAACAAGGTGTCCCAGGGAAGCCCAGCCAGCACCAGCCCATGGAGATGTTATTCCAATGCTTGGGTGTTTCAGAAAGTCACACATGTGAACAGTGCACTCAAAGGGGAACATGATGTCCCTCGGCAAAGTGAAGAAGGTGCTTTAAAAAAAATCTGTACTCAGCTGTAATTTGGGTAGACTTCCATGAAAGGTGGAAGATTTTTTAAAAACACCTTATTGAAGTAGTGCTTGGTATATTTTCAGAAAACTGTGTGTGTCTTAAGTGGCTCGGCGACTTTTTACAAAGTGAACACACCCATCAAACCTGCACCCAGACCAAGCAACCGCACGGTCCACTCCCCGAAGGTCCCTTTACGGTCCCTCTCAGTAATGACCTTCCACTATAAGTAACCACTAGTTTTACTTTTCTCACTATCAATTAGCTTTGAACTTCATGAGACCAGAATCACGCAGTCTGTACTGTTTAGCATCTGACTCCTTTCACTCAACGTTATGTTTGGGAGCATTGCTCATAACAGATATGGTTGTAGCTCCTCCTCACTTCTGTGTAATATTCCATTGTGTGAACATAGCCCAGTTCCTTTATGCATTCTATCATCGGTGTGCATTTGCTGTTTCCAGTTTTTGGCTACTATGAATAGTATGACTGTAAACACTGTAGTATAATCCCATGGTGGGCATAACCCTTTCATCTTTTTTTAGTATATATCCAGGGGGAAATTTCAGGGCAGGAGTATTTTAGCTTTAATAGATAATGTTAAACAGTTTTCCAAAGTTGTCATATATTCTGTATGATTCCATTTGTATAAAATTCAAAAACAAACAAATCAAATCTATGGTGTGAAAGGTCAAGAGAGTAGTTACCTTTGGGGGGTTGTGACCTGGAGGGTTCAGAAGGGAGACTCTGGGGTGCTGATAATGAATGGTCTATTTTTTTATCTGGGTGCTGGTTACATGGGTGTGCTGGCTTTTCAAAAGGTTGTTGAGCTGTACAGGTATAATGTGTTCATATTTCTGTATGCATGTTACACTTGAATCAAAGTTTATTTTTAAAGTCTTGCTATTTTCCTCCCTGTCTGCTTGAAGATCGGCCGCCATCATGAACGACACAGGAACTATCCGCACTGGGAAGTTCATGACCAACAGACTCCTTCAGCGTGAACAAATGGTCATTGACGTCCTCACCCGGGAAGGCAACGGCACCCTAGACAGAAATTCGGGAAAAACTACCTGGAATGTGGAAGACCACACAGATGTCATCTTTGCGTTTGGGTTCAGAGCCCATTTGGGTGGTGGCAAGACAACGGGCTTTGGCGTGACTGGCGATTCCTTGGATGATGCAAAGACAAAGGAACCCAGACGTAGACTCGCAAGACATGGCCTGTGTGAGAAGAGGGAGGCCTCAGGGAAGCAAAGGAACGAACGCCAGAGCAGAGTGAAGGAAGTCAGGGGGGCTGTGAGGGCCGGTGTTGTGCTGGGAAAAGTGAGCTGGAGCCCTGGCTGGTGTAGCTCAGTGGATTGAGCACAGCCTGAGAACCAAGGGGTCACCAGTTCGATTCCCAGTCTAGGGCACATGCCTCGGTTGTAGGCTGGGTCCCCAGTAGGGGGCACATGAGAGGCAACCACATATTGATGTTCCTCTCCCTTTCTTCCTCCCGTCCCCTCTGTCTAAAAATAAATAAATAAATAAAGACCTTTAAAAAAAAAAAGTGAGCCGGAGACCCGACAACAGGAGGAGTAAAGGCTTTTCAGGGACTTCATCTGGGGTGACCGGGCAGATTTTTCGTGAGAGGATTAACAAACTAAGAACTCTTATGTGAAAAATAAAAGTCTCAAGGAGCCTCAGACCACCAGGGGTGGACATAATGAACCCCTCTGAGAACTCTCCTATCCCAGGTGGACCTGTGCCCCCTTGGAGGTACACAGAAGCAGATAAAGACTTTCAGGTCAAATGGTCCCAGATCTCCCAGTAGCCACCCTTCTGCAGCCACCTGTGGTGCTCCCCTCAGGCCCTCTTCCCCAGACAGTCCAAAAACATTGGCTGTATTTGGCTTGCTCTCTCCCAGTCCCACCTCTGGATTTAGCCCACGCTTTCTACCCTTCCATGTGACAATGTGGAAAAACCAGGGCTTACTTACTAAGTGCTCACCTACTGTGTGCCCAATATGGTGCTGGTCATGTGGGCAGTGCAGGTGAGCAGCCCCCTGTCTCAAGGGGCAGAAAGGGGCACAAATCACTCGAGCATAAGGCAGTTTGTGGTAAGTGCATGTAATTTGCATGCACTGGACACCTCAGCAGGCAGTCTCCCAGAATGAACCCCACTCACATCTGGATCCTCTGTGTTCAGTCCAGCAGTTTGTGTTGCAGGAAAAAGACTCGCTTCAGTTGTATCATAGGATGGACGTTTATTGAGAGGAAATGCCAGACAGGCTCCCAGGAAGAGTCTGGCCATCAGGCACCAAAGGGAATGGAACCTTGGGCAAGAAAGGGTCCCAACCACTGCTCCATGGAGCTCACCAGGCCTCCAATTTCTTCCCAGCCTGTTAGCTCCATGTTAACACCCCATTACTCCCCATGTTTCTCAACCCAAATCCCAGAGCAGGGGGCTCTTTGCTCCTCCCATCATCTGTCACCAGGCTACCAGAAGAGTCACTAGCCTACCCAAGAACTGGCTCCCCTTGGGCACTGACTTCCTGGGAACACATTATTCCTTCTTGGTGACCTTCATTCATCTTAACAGCCCCTGGGCACGCGCCTCTAGGGAGAAGATGTGAACTCACTGGCTCATGGAGAGAAATGTACCTGGAGCAGAAAGAAGGATGCTGATGACATGCTGTCTGCTCCCCATATTCCCTGAGGGTGGGGAGTGGGGATGGGGGTACCTCTTCTTCCAGGGGCCAGATCTGGCACAAGATGTCTGCTCAGGCAACCCCACTACTTGGCATGCCATCTCCCTAGGGACCACCAAACCTTCTCGATTTCCTCAGTCTTAATGTATGAGAGGAAATATCCCCTCCAGGAAACCCATGACCAGGACATTCTTTTCAGCAGATCAGCATGAAGACAGACTATGCCCTGCTGGCATCATTCTCATCAATGTCAAAAGTCTCGGGGATGAGACCATAGTTGGGAGTCCCTTGGAAATAGGATAAAACTACATTTCCCAGAATCCCTTGCAACTTTGGAGTGACCATGTAGTTAAACTCTAGCCGATGGGAAATGAGTATATGTGAAATGTGCAAATTCCAGTTGTGTCCACAGTGGGAATGGGTGTACATTTAACTTCCACTCTTCTTGTTGGAGGGAATGTGAATGCAGTGGGGTAATTGCAAGCCTCACAATCAAGATAAGATAAAAGAATCCAGAGCACCAGCAATTTAAACCACCATGACATACCCAGACTAGTATGGGAGAGAATAATAAAATTTTCTCATGTTGAAGTTACTGTATTTGGTATCTTGTTACAGCAGCCTAACTTGTATTCTAGCTTGCATAGAGAGAATGTAGAAAGCTCCTCTTCTAATCCTTCCAAATAGTCCAGAGTGGGCTTGCAAGAGAAAGATGTGCAGAGGCAGTGGGAGATAAATGGAGAGATGAGATCCAGAGAAAAGTGAAGGCGAAGTGGACAGCATGATCAACTCATTTCTCTTCAGCATCCCCCGAGGTCCACACCCTCTTGGGTAGATTGGGGTTCACCCCCTCCTCTCACCACCTATTTTTCTTGAGGAGCAAGAAGTTTGGAACCAGGTTATAGCAAATCAGATGTCTCAGCATTGTTTTCACTGAGGCAGGCAGGATCCAACGCAGTCTTGTTTACAAAGCCCAAACCATCATCAATTCCAGTGGCCGCCTCCTCCTGTGGGTAGGCAATGCCACAGGTCAGCTCAGGGGTGGAGCACACGGTGAAGTCCCAAATGTGGCTGCATCAGGATCAATGAGCTTCCCACAGAGAAAAACCCTGGTCTCTGGAGGACTCTGGGAGATGTCATCACCTGATCCCTAACTCTGGAGGGCAATCCCCCAGGCCCCCAAGACTTGGGTAGCATCTTAAGGGGACTGGTAAGAGTGTGCATGGCTCGGAGCCCTGGCCCACCAAATGGATTATCTGCAGAAGGGAACACACCATGAAGGAGGGGAAACAGTTTTTCACTCTTGCTCAAATGATGGGAAGAAAGACCCCAAAACACAGGAGGGTGTCCTGTCTTCCATGATGTGTCCAAAGTGTTGCTGCTAAGTTCAGAATGTCTGCCCTAGTCATCCAGCCAGCTGAGCAGCAGACACATGGCTTCTCTCTACCCTAATCAGAATATGGTCCCACCTATCTTCTGAAGGGGCCCTGGATCTCTATAGTCTCTCCCCAATCTCCCCCCAGCCCAGGCACCAGCATGTAAATGAGAGCAGTCTCTAGGGGCCAGCCCTGCACTGTGGGGTATTTGGCATTATGTCTGTGTGTGCCCACATGGTGGATTGATACCTGCATGCTGTTCTTCTGAGAAGCCATCTCCACCGAATTCTCACCCATGCTCAGCTTATGAAAACACCTCCTTCTGCAAGGGCAGGAGTGGACTCAGAGGGCCTCCTCTCTCACTGCTTGCCCCAGTTCTCCTCCCCCGCCCACGTGCTTGTCCCCAAACTGCCCACTGCATCCAGTAATAGGGAGCACTGTGGTGAGCAAGGTACCTTCTCTTTCCTCTTCCCCAGCCCTTTCTTCAGCACAGACAAGGTGGAGATAAGGAAAGAAGAAAACTACAGCAAGATGAATTTACAGATAATTCTAGAAAGGATTCCCAAATTTGGAATATGGGCAGGGAGGGGGATGGGAAAGAAAGTATGGAGCCTGTGAATTGGTAGGAAGGACATGGGGGAATATTGGGGGAAAACAGAGAAGGGTGAGGTAGCCCCATTCACCCTCCACCTCTGGACCCACCTCCAGATGTAGCAGGCCCCCAGGCCCAACAGGAAGAAGAAGACAGCCAGCAGCGGCCCCAGGATCCAGACTAGCTGCTGGAACAGATGCAGGCGGTCCAGGGCTGAAACACAGGGGATAGCTCAGGGGGCAGCCATGGCTCCAAGCCTCCAATGCTCCTTCCCAAGTGACTTCTCCAAGATAATACCTTTTCTAACATTCACTTTATCTCAGGAGCTTGCCCATGTAAAGGAGCTTCAAGCAACCAGTCTAGACTAGACAGAGAAGCTAAAGCAACCCAGGGAAGACCTCAGAAGGAAGCCTTTGGATCTGAGAGCTGGGCCTTGTGCAGAGTGTCCTGGGAGATGGAGCTCTCCCTCACCTCTGGTTCCAAAGTAGGTGGAGGCTGTGGCAGAGCCCAGGGCATTGGAGGCAGAGCACACGTATTCACCCTGGTCACTGGGCCTCAGCTCCTCAATGTTCACCCTCAAGGCATTGGGCGTGGCTGAGACGTGGATGTGCAGCTCGGCTGGAGTGCCTGGGGCCTGGCTGGAGGCTACCACCCGACCACCAAAATGGAGGGTCAGGATGGCTAGGGGCTCGCTGTCCACTCGGCATTCCAGGATGCCCTGGGTGCCACCCTCAGGCTCTACAAAGACTGTCATGGTGGGTGTCTTGGGAGGGTCTGTGGGAAGACAAGGGATGTGGTAATTGTAGAAAACAATTACAAATTCCTCCCCTTCCTGTACCCATGCAAGGTGACTTTGCTTCTCCCACTGAGAGCCTATTTCCTCACTCCATGAATCTGTGACTCCCTTTGACCACTGGAAGGCAGAAGTGACATTGTGTGACTTCAAGGCTAGATCTAAGAGTCCTTACAGCTTCTGCGCTCCTTGGAACACAAGAATGTGGGAAGCCCAAGCCAGCCTGTTGGACACATGTGGCCTAGCCAACAGCCAGCCTCAATCACCAGTCATGAGGGTGAAGCCATCCTAGACCATGTAGCCATAGTTCAGCCACTAGACAATTGTAGCCACATGAAGTGAGACCAGCAGAACTGCCCAGCTGAGCCCAGCCCAAATGTTTAAGCCACAGAATTGTGAGCAAATAAAATGGCTGTTGTTTTAAGCACTGTGTTTTGGTGTGACTTGTTACGCAGCAATAGCTGATTGAAACATCATGAGGCCCTGGTGGAAAATGGAGTAGAGGACCAAGGCTGATGAGGCCCTACTGTGCACCAGGCATTCTGCGTGCTTTATCTCCTATATGCCTCACAAGGTGGGGGAACTGGTGTTTGCAGAGGAGGAAACCAAGGCCCAGATGCACAAGATCACACAAGTTAATTGGAGTCCTTCAACCCAGGACTCCATACCTGTGAAGACCTTGCTCTTTGCAGGCAGAAGAGGAAGACCTGAGGTGGGCATGTGAGATGTGGGGAGACTGAGATGGGGGGAGGGATATGTGTCATACTCACATAGCACACGGAGCATGACGGGAGCAGAGGTGGTGGTCCCGGTGGGGAGCTCAGCCTGGCAGTGGTACATTCCAGCTTGGGCACGGGCCACGTGGGAGAAGGAAAGGGTGGGCATAGACTCTGCGTATAGTTGCCGACCATTCCAGAACCAAGTGAAGGTGGAGTTGACTATGAGCGTGGGGCCACCAGGAAGGTGACAACTCAGGTTCAGCGCTGTACCCTCAGGCATATCCAGGCCCGGCTCAGCTACCACACGCACATCTGTAGGCCAAGGACCAAGAGGTGGTTGGGGATCTGCAGGCCTGTGGGAGCCAGAGCCTCTGGGTGGGATCTGAGGCGCCTCTGTGCATTATGATCTGACTTGGGACCTGGGCCCCTGAAGGTGGGACTCAGTCTTCCCTCATGAGACTGAGATCTCTGAGGACAGGGCTGTCTCTCACCCTCCCATTGGACCTCCAGGGCAGGGCTGTGCCTCCCTTTCTCATCCCACCAGAGTTCTCATGGATGAGGCTATGTCCCACCCTCAGATTGGACTCCCCAAGGGCGAGGCTACATCTCCTCCCTCAGGCTGGGCTCTGTGAGGGTAGGGTTATGTCTCCCCTGCACCCAAGCTCCTTTCGGGCATTGTTACACCTCTACCCTTGCAGGAAGCTCCCTGATGGCAAGGTTGTTTCTCCCCCTCAGAGTGGGCAATGCCATCCAGTGGGAGCTATTTCTCTTCACACAGACCAGGGCTGTCTCCACCCCTTCAGGCCAGCCAACCCCCACCACGAACTCTGCAGCCCCCCAGCACCCGAGTCCCTTCTCCACCCCCATCACCCACTCACTTTCCGCCTGTGGCTGCCCAGTGGTGCTGACCGAGCCCAGCAAGTTGTGGGCCGTGCAGACGTAGGTGTTCTCATCCCCTGAGGGCACATCTTGCACCTTTAGCTGCAGGACGTTGCGGGCCACCTGGACATGGCCCGTCCCTGATGCCAAGTCATGGGCCCCACGGCTGGTGGCCAGTACCTTCCCACCACGAGCCAGGGCCAGCTCAGCAGGTGGCTCGCTGTCCACAGTGCACTGTACCACAGTCTTGGGGCTGGCCCTCGAGTCCCAGAAGAAGGACAAAACAACGTCCTGAGGAGCATCTGAGGGTGCGGCAGGGAACAGTTGGAGTCCCTCCTTGGAAATTCCATACTGTCCATTGTCCACCCTCATGGCATTGGCAAGGCTGAAGCCTCTGGACAAAGAACCACTTCCTAGAAGTGACTTCTCAGGAGTCCTGTGGGCAGGTTCCTTCAGGCAGGGTTCGAGGGGACCTCAGGCCTTTGTTCTCATCTCCTGTGTCCTTCTTTCCCCAAATGCCCATCCCCTGCACCCTGCAATCCTGTACCCACCCCCACTGGGACCTGAAAGTGCCCTCCACCACCCTGGATACCCCCATCCAAGGACCCCAGCTCACAGAGGACTTGCAGGGCTGCAGGTCGGGAACTGCGTGTGCCTTGGGCATCTTGAACTTGGCAGGAGTAGGCACCGGCATGAGCTCGCATAGCCACCAGGAATGAGAGGGAAGCGGCTGGCCCTTCCTGCAGCCAACGGCCATTGTGATACCAGGTATAGAGGGTGGGGGGGATGGCAGCAGGGTCGTCACAGGTCACCGTGATGGAGGCCCCCTCAGGCACAATGGCTGATGGAGCCAGGGTCACCTGCACACCTGTCCCAAGGAGGCGAGGGTCAGCAGGGTCCAGCCAGATACCACAGCCGATCCCACCCCTTGTAGGATCTGAGCCCTGCCTCACCCTCTAGCCGCAACTCCAGGGACGTGTTGACCTGGCCCAGAGGACTGTGGGCCAAGCAACTATAGAGACCCTCATCGCTTGGCCTGGGCTCCCTCAGCTCCAGGCGCAGCGTATTGGGTACAGAAGCTTCGGTCGAGGAGACCAGGAGATGACCGGCATGGCTGAGGGTCAGCTGGGCGGGGGGGTTGCTGTCCACAGTGCACCGTATCAGGGCCAGCCGCCCACCACGGCTCTCCAGGAGGTAGGTCAGGTGCAGGCTGCGGGGTGCGTCTGCAGGAGCACAAAAGGCATAGACAGAATTCACAGACCACAGCCATGAGGAGGCCAGTGTGCAGGTGCCGTTCAAACCAGGAGGACCCTGGCTTCCCTCCCCAAGGGCCTCCACTTGCCCCATCTGGCGCACTGCTGCTCTGCCCAGAGGACCTATCCCCACAGTTCCCCAATGCTAATGCTCCCTGTGAAGTGTTCCATTGGCCAGTTGAGTTCTGGAATTGTTCCCGGGATGGGCACCTGTGAGCGTCAGCCATACCCTGACCCCCATAGGCTGCTGTCGTTCCTTCCATCTCCACCCTGCCATGAACTGCACTCACAGAGGACATCCAGGATGACAGGCCTGGAGAGGCGAGGTGCCTGGCCTGGGGCCACCACACTGCAGTGGTAGGGGGCAGCGTCCGAGACTGTGACATTGGGCAGATGGAGAGAGTGGGCACCCGGGCGCTCCTGCCCATCCTGGTACCATGTGTAAGTGAGCTGGGCCGGGTGGGCAGTCCACACAAGGCAGGTGAGGTTTACCAGTTGCCCCTCTTGCACGGTGGCCTTTGGCCACACCTGCACACTCACAGCTGGGGAGAGAAGGAGGGCATGGGGACACCAGTGAGGGTCATGAGGCTGTGTAAAACAGACCGCCTGTCTCCATGAGGGAGGGGAGCCCCTCGGCCTCTGGGAGGCACAGGTCGCCCACCTGTAAATGGGGCTCAGAGGTGGAGCTTGGTAAATGACCCATCATCTCTCAGTTGGTCCCAAGCAGAGTTCTGCAGAGCCCTCCCTGCCCCTGGGGGGTGGGGCACACGGGAGAATACGGGCCTCTCCAGCCTTGCTGTGGTTTCCCCTTGAGCACCCCCTTTCTGAATAGTGTTATCCACTGGGCATCCATGTAAAATTCTGGTTTTTAAAAAGGCTCTTCCATGAGCCTTGGCCAGTGCGGCTCAGTTGAGTGGGGCGTCGGCCCGTGCACTGAAAGGTTGTGGGTTTGATTCCTATTCATGGCACATGCCTAGATTGTGAGGTTCAGTCCCTGGTTGGGGTGTGTGCGGGAGGCAACCAATTGATGTTTGTCTCTCACCTCAATGCTTGTCTCCATCTCTCCCTCCCTCCCCTACCTCTAAAAGCAGTGAAAAAATATCCTCAAGTGAGGATTTTTTTAAAAAAGGCTCTTCTATGAAACCCAAGTTGGAGACTGCTGCCCTTAAGAAGGGTGGACAGCATGGAGACTATCCTCATGTACAGCCATCTGGCCTGTGCCCTAAGCTTCCAGAACCCTCTCCAACCTTCTCTTCTCTTAAGGGAGCCACCCATGCACATACTCATGACCCCATACTGACCCTGGGCATCAAAATTGGCTGAGGCCGAGGTCTGGCCTAGGGTGTTTGTGGCCTCGCAGGTGTAGACTCCCTCATCCTCCAGCATCGCATTGTGGATCTCCAGGCGCAGCGTGTTGGGGGCCACGACCACCTTCAGCCGGGGGGAGCTGCCTGCCAGCTCCCCCACACCTTGGAGGGTGGAGGCCACGAGGCGGTCCCCGTGGAGCAGTCGTAGTTGGGCCAAAGGGTCACTATTCACATGGCACAGGAGATGGCCCAGTCGCCCAGGGCCAGTGTCCATCAGGGTGTTGAGTGTGGCCTCGCGTGGGGCATCTACACAAAGTGGGGAGTGGTCAGGGCCTGGCCAGGTGGTCGCTCATCTAAGATTCTCTCAGGAGGCAGAGCCCAAGAGCAGGGGCTCAGCATCCCCTCCCCCTGCCACACCCTCGGCTCCTTCACGCCCCGCGAACCCACAGGATGAAAGTGCTTACAGGACACATGGAGGCTGACGGGGGCAGCCAGGCTTGTGGTGGCTGCGCCTGGGGCCTGGGCCTGGCAGTGGTAGGCCCCGGCTTGGCTCAGAGTTATGGCTGCAAAGCGGAGCGTGGCCGAGGCTGACTCTTGGAGGGGCTGGCCATCTCGGTACCAGCGGTATGAGGTCCCCTCCAGGGCCTCCGTGGGCACCTTGCAGCTCAGGACCACAGCCTGGCCCTCCTGGAGCTCAGGCGATGGTGACACCTGGACCCAGGCTCCTGCAGGAGAAACCAAGAGCAAGTGGGGACCCTCCACCATATCCTCCCACAGTCTGTAACTGGGTGTCGTGCACGCCAAGACTGCATGACCTCAGTCGTGTGTCCCCAAGCCACAGCTCCCCCAACCAGACCACTGCTGACGTCATCCCCGTGCCTCAGTCTCGAGCTCCCAACGACCTGGCCTGGGTCTGCCCTGGTGTCGACCACCCACCACCTTGAGTTACGGCTTTGCCGTCGATCACATCTCGCCTCCCAGAGAGTGAGCCTCTCGAGGGCCTGCCCCACTTAGACTGTCTGCAACCCAGAGCCAGGCACAGCGCCTGCACGTGCTGGCTCTTGACCCTACAAAACACTGAAACGGGGGAATTTAGGTCACGCCAAGGGCCATGGTGCTGACCATGAGCTGAACTCAGCATGAGATGAGGGCTCGGAAGGGGAAGCTCCAGCTGCGTGGTCTGTTCTCTCCGGCTCAGCCCTGCACCCAGGCCCCAGGTCATGGGATCCCGGGAACTGGGGACTGGGCAAAGGGCAGATCCTAGGGCCCCCTGGGTCTGAGGCAGGGTGAGACCAAGGGGTGGGGAGTGAGATGGAGGGACAGCTGGAGGGGTGATGGAGAACGCAGGCTGTGCCTGGGAACAGAACCAAATTAGTCCCACGCTCGCAGGGCCACCTGCTAGTCATGTGATCGCGAGCAAGCTCCTAAAGCTCTGATCCTCAATTTCTCTGCGTGTGAAATGAGTATTATAGGTAAGAAAAGATGTATAGAACCAAAGCCCAAGGGAAATGTTCCAAAATTGATGCTTGTCATTGTGGGAGAAAAAATTGTGTGTTTTTCTTCAGCCTTTGCAGCATTATGGGTATTAACCTGCCTTTTTCCTGGCTTATTTTCACAGGGAGGGTTTTTTTGGAAGAATATGTGAACATATTCTTATGTATGTGTTTATGTGTGTGTGTAACACATTTGTATGCATATAATACACATGTGTATGCATAATATACATATATTAGGTTTTGTGTGAGATACTTATTATCTAACAAAATTATATTATTACAAAAGAAGTTATCTGTCAGAAATTACTCCAACCAACCAAGCTGCCTTGTACAATTGCCACTGCCTCCTGGTGGCTGCCACAGTTATTACAGCTGAAAATATCTAGCTGGAGACAAAGGGAGGCCTCCTGCCAGCTGGCTGAAAACCGTCCAGAAACCATGGCTGAAAAAGACCTCACATTTCGGCATCAAACCCACACAACCCAGCCCAAAATCTGGCCAGAGTGACCCCCAGGGCATCTGGGTCTACCCCATCTTCAGAGGACTGACACTCACCTCGGACCTGGAAGAAGAGGGAGGCATTGGCTGACCCGAGGACATTTGTGGCCTCACAGCGGTAGCTGCCAGAGTCCCCAAGACCCAGGTCTCGGATCTCTAGCTGTAGGGAGTTGGCCATGGCCTTGGCCTGGAAGCGGCCATGTGATGGGAGCTGGGGCTCCAGGCTGGTGGCCAAGAGGTGCTCCCCGTGGAACAGGGTCAGCTGGGCCAGTGGGCTACTATCCGCAGTGCAGACGAACACAGCCATGTAGCCCTGGCCCACGTCCAGGAGAGCTGACAGCTTTGGCGGGTCTGGGGGATCTGCAGGGACAGGGAGAAGCTCAGGCCGCCCCAGGCCAGCTCACCATATTCCAGCTGCCACACTGTGTCCCATCCCCCCTCCAAACACACGGTCCAGGCCCACCCTTCCCCACGCCCAGACCCAACCCCAGCCTGGTTCCTTCCAGACCACCTCCTCATCCTTCCAAGTGCCCAACACTGCCCTTCCCCATCACCCACAGAGGACACTCAGGACGACGGGGGCGGAAAGCTGGGCACCAGGCTCAGAGAGGATGCGGCAGGCATAGACAGCAGCATCTGTTCTGGCCACAGGCAGCAGCGTTAGGGTCTCCAGGGGACCCTGGGTCCACAGTGCCCCATTCCGGAACCAAGAGAAGTTGGCAGGACCATCATCAGCTTCCCGGCTCACACTGCAAGTCAGGTTGGCTCCGGTGCCCTCTGGCAGTGCGTGTGACGGTGTGATGACCAAGACAGTGGCTGGAGAGGAGGCAGCACAGGCCCACTTGAGATACCCCTCAGTTTGACTGCTTCCCCGCAACCTTAGGGGCTAGTGGTCCAGTCTCCCAGCCTGGAGGGGGCAGGAAGGACACCCTCTGGAGTGCCCACTGGGCAGGGCAGGAAAGCAAACTTCCACTGCGGAATAAGGCAGTTTCACTGGGTAGGCCCTGCTTGGAGCCAGGGCTTGCAGAGGAATAGGGTCCCAAGTACTGGCCCCCAACCCTGTGCCACCATGCCCTGCCCCAACTCACCCTGGGCATTGAAGGTCACTGAGGAGGAGGCGTTGCCCAGGGCATTGCTGGCCTCGCACAGGTACACACCCTCATCTTCCACCACCGGGTCAAGTATCTCCACACGCAGCAGGTTAGGGGCTCTCTTGACCTTTCTGTGCTCAGAACAGCCCCCACAGCTGCTGCAGCCACCCCCTAATGGCAGGGAAAGGGCTACCACATGATCCCCATGGAGCAGCCGCAGCTGGGCTGGGGGGTCACTGTCCACATGGCACTCGAGCAAGCCTCGGCGGCCAGCCCCAACTTCTGCAGCATCGATGTCCAGCCGGGCGGTGAGCTTGGGCTGGCGTGGGGCGTCTGGGGAGGAAGAGCACGGGTAGTCAACCACAGCCTCTGCCAGGGCCTCGCAGGTCCAGTCCAGTCTGGCTAGGATCCCAGGACACACTGGACAAAGGCGTGTGCCCAGAGCCACCAAAGGACCTGTGCACTGCTCGAGGACAACCGAACCAGGGTGGGAGGAACGCAGCCCCGTGCCTCGTGCTGAGCTAGGCCCTAGTGCTGTGCTGAGTCTTTTCCCAGCTTGGACAAAGGCACGTGTGAGCCAGCGTCACTTGCCGAACTCCCACGCTCTCCTGAGCAGGGTGCCCTCATAGCAATCCCAGCGAGTCGTGCTCTCTTTCTGCACTTCAGCCCTTCCCCAAGGTCCTCCCTGCCTCTTATCTCTGATCGTCAAGCTGGTTCTATTAGGACAATAGATAATGCTTAAAACGCCCTCTTTCTAGAGGCTTCTGGAGATGAGTGGTCAAAGACAGCCATCGGCCAAGGCCTCCATGTGATCTCATCTTGACACTAGAAAGCCTCTAGCGGTGGCTGCTCTTCCTGACAGTCCCAGGCCGCTGCCCCTGCTTGTATCTGGGGAGGCTTTCTGGAAGCTCAGGGTGCCCTGAACATTGGTCAGCCCCTCAGGCTCATACGGAACATCCTCCACTGTTCCTGTGCTCAGAGGTTCTGCTTTCATGTCTCTGGGAGCCTGCGAGGGCACAACCTATGGGGTGTGTGCACACGGGTAGGAATATGGTTCCCAGGGCCCAGCTCAGGAGAAGGAAGCTTGGACACAGTGCCCGTGGTGGGTTTGAGGCTGGGACAGCGGGCCCTAAAACGTCTGGGATTGAAGGATGGGGACATGGGGAGGTGGAAAAATTCTCAGCATTGTTCTCCAAATTTCAGCCCTGGTCTGTGGCTGCCCTTTTGATCTAGACCCTGGGTAGTTCGAGGTCAAGAGGGCCTAGAGGAGGTAGGGGTGGCTAGTGGACCCCAGTGGACTGATCGATCCTCCCCAAGACAAGCAGGGGTCAGTGGGGGAGCTGCTCACAGAGCACAGTGAGGACGGCAGGCGAGGAGGGCCCGCTGGTGCTGTGACCATCCTGCGCCCGGCAGTGGTATGAGCCAGCGTTGGTGCTGGAGGCTGCAGGGAGCAGGAGGCTGCTGCTGGGCCCCTCGAGAAGCAGCGCTCCATTCAGGTACCAGGAGAAGCGGATGTCAGGCGTCTGGCTCAGGCCGCTCCTGCAGCTCAGCGTAACCGCCTGCCCTTCAACCACCTCTGCTGCTGGGCTGATGAGGAGGCGGGCTGCTAGCAGAAGAGGAAGACAGAGAGGCTCAGCTCCCCTGCACATCTGCGGCTCCACGTCACCCACTACAGGAAGCCCTCCAGCATCCTTCTTTCCCCGTACAATTGTAGGGTAGGTCTGGGCTTCATGCCATCGGCTCTGTGAATCTCTTGACAATCAGGAGGGTTTGGCCTTGAATGACCATTCTGATCTATTGATAGTAACTGGCTGCAGCATGGTTGAGGATTCTGAGCTGGAACCCACCCTTATGTCAAAAACATGGCTTGATCGATTAGCTATGTCTGCCTTGGCTTCAGAATAAGGGAAAGATAACCTCATGTACCAAGAACTGGAAGACCCTACTCTACTGTGCCTACTGCATCTGACTCCTACCTAGCACAGGACCTGCCCTAAACATTTGGTAAATAAGAAACAAATGAATGCAAATGAAGGACCCTCCGAGTTCAGAGTCAGAATGTATACAAAAGCAATAACACAATTTGCCAAGCATTCCTTTCTGCCTTGACTTCCCTGAACCCCCCATGTTGGGAACACTGTACAGCTGGGTCCTTGATGCGATTTTTATTAGGTAGCCGGCTCAGCCCCTCAGCTGAGCCCTCTGGTCTCCTGGGAGGAAGAGGCCAGCGCAGGCCTCTGCCTCAAGCTCCCTCTGCCGGCCCCGCGGCCCTCTCACCATTGGCATGGAAGTCCAGGACGGAGGACGCATTCCCATAGGAGTTGGCGGCTGTGCATGTGTACTCCCCACTGTCAGCTTGCTCCAAGTCTCGGATCTCCAGGCGCAGAAAGTTGGGGGCAGAAGAGACTCTGAAGCGTGGGCTGTGGTCATCCTTGCCAGAGGTGGAGGCCAGGACAAGTCCCCCGTGTGACAGCACCAGGGTGGCCACGGGCTCACTGACCACGGAGCAGTGGAGGATGCCCACCAGCCCACCCTGTGTCTCCAGGAAGGCAGATAGGTCAGGGGCGAGGGGTGGGTCTGTGTGGAGAAAGGCTTGTCACCCTCACACAGGGGCAGTCCCTGGATCCTCCTATATAGTCTATCACCCCTGCACCCCCTTTTTCCCATAATGCCTTGGGAGATGGAGAGTGACCCCAGCAGCTCCTGAGTGCCTGCTGAATACACTTTTGTCCCTGGGCTGGGCAAGTCACTTCAGTCAATCCTTGTGGCAACCACGCAGGTGGGGATCAGGGATCCTACTTTAAAGATGGAGAAACTGGCCCTGGCTGGTGAGGCTCAGTGGATTGAGTGCCAGCCTGTGAACCAAAAGGTTGCAGGTTCGATTCCTAGTCAGGGCACATGTCTGGGTTGTGGGCCAGGTCCCCAGTTTGGGGGCTTATGAGAGGCAACCACACATTGATCTTTCTCTTCCTCTCTTTCTCCCTCCCTCCTCCTATCTCTAATAAGTAAATAAATAAAATCTTTTAAAAAAGAAAAGAAAATACGCATTTAGGAATATAAATGGATGGATGGATAGATAGGTAGATGATGGATAACATATATGTGTACGTATACCGATAGAGCATACACGTACACATGTGTGTATACGTTTACAGAGAGAAAGGCATATACATACATGCATGTACACACATGTGTATGTGTGTATACACATGTGTGTGCACATGTGTCCACACATCTACACACACACATAGGATATATGTGTAAAAAGAGAGAAAGCATATGTACCTAAATATTATCAATGGGGAATCTAAGTTAAATGTACAGGACAGTTCTTTGTACTGTTTTTGGAAGTTTGAATTTATTTCAAAATAAAGTTTTTTTAAATCAGAGGAAACTGAGGTCCAAGGAGGTCAAAGCTTTGCCAGGTGTGCAGAGCTCAAGGCCACCTGGGCCCAGAGCCCTAAGCCTCCTACAGGGCCTCCACCCTTTGGCCCGGCTCCAGCAATGTCCATCCCACCAAGCACTTACGGATGACCACCACGCTGACAGGCCCAGAGCGCTCTCTGCCCTGGGCGTTCTGCACCTCACAGAAGTAGAAGCCAGTGTCGGCCCTGGTAGCCGAGTGTAGCTGGAGGGCATGGCTATGGGCATCCTCCAGCAGGCCATGGTTCTTGTACCAGCTGTAGCGCAGGTCCCTGGGTGCTTCTTTAGGCACATTGCAGACCAGCGTCACTGTCTGGTTCTCCTGGATGGGACCTGCTGGGCTCACCTGGACCTTGGCCACTGTGGGGGCAGCATCAGGCACACTGAGGGTACCCAGCCAGCTTCCAGGCCCAATCCCTCAGAATCCCAGCCACTCAGCCAAATCTCTGCACAGTCTGCATCATCCCCCTTCTACAGTGGAGCCTGCTGCATCTCTGTCCTGTTCACCGGGATCTTCCTGACATCCCACCCTGCCAGGGAGGTTTGTCATCTGTCTGAGGCGGGGCTGAGAATCCACACCCGCATCCCCTCAGCCTCTGTGGCCTGGACCCTTTCCCTGCCCTCTGGTCAAGACCCAGGTTCACCCGGACTCACTGAAGACGTGGAGGCTGATAGGGGGTGAGGCCAAGGAGCCCACATCATTCTCAGCTTGGCAGGTGTAGACTCCAGCGTCATCCCAGGCTGCCTGGGACAACTGCAGAACGTGGCTCTGGGCTTGGAGGCGCGTCCCGTCCTTGACCCACTGCACAGAGCTGACTGGGGGGTAGCTGCTATTCACCTGGCAGGTCAGCGTGACCAGATCGCCTGGACGAATGTTCCCCTCTGAGGGGTTGAGGAGGATCTCCACACCTTTTGGGGCATCTGCAAGGTACGATGGGGGTATCAGGTACGGAGCCCCGGAGGGTATGAAGGAGCACTCTTCCTCTCCTCTCTCAGCACTCTGCCCTCAGGAAGCCCACCCAGATAAATCATCAGTCTTGCTAGTTCCCTGTCAGGGCTGTGCTGCCCCCCCACCTCATGTTCCTGACCCCTCCTACACCTCCAAGAGGCTGATAATGCAATGTTTGGCCTGGCGCCCAGCCCACACTGCCTTCCAGGGCTTTCTGCCTCATACTACTGTGCCACTGTCCTCTCTTCAATTTGGGGCCGTGGGTCCCTCTACACTGCTCACTTTGGGGGCTCATGGTCGCTGTTGGTAAGGGACCAAGCACCTGACAGAAGGCGCCAAAGGCAGAGTTATATTCGCTCTGAGAATGGTTAACCCACGCGTAAGAAGGATGCCAAAAATACAAGTAAACTGCATTTCCTTAAATCTTGCTTCCAAGCTTCTCGCTATCTAAGTACACTAGTGAAAGCTCACATCTTCAAGTGCTTAACCCACATAGACACGAAACTGGTAGAAGGTGATAGTTTTGACGGGCTAGTGAGTCACGGCTCTAATTTCCACCGCACCGCTATGAGGTAGGAACTGGTGTTTCCTGTTACCTCCCCTACACAGGCGAGAAAGTAGAGGCTCTAAGAGGCAAGTAACCTGCCCCAAGCTTGCTCATCTAGTGGATGGTGGAGTCAGCCATCTGGTGCCTGTGAGCAGTGGTTGTTCTAGAAGAGGCTGCCTTGCTTTACTGTGATGGGAAGATGCTCAGTCAAGTGGAAACCCCGGCGCTGCCCCTCAGCCTCTCCGCCTTGTCTGAGTGATACCCTGACCACCACGCATGATCTCAGCCTTAGAAAGGGTTGAGCACCCCCACCCCCGCCTCCTCCAGAGCTGGACTAAATCTCTGGGTCCTTGCTGCCTGACCCCTAAGTCTCTGGCCTCAGCAACAGGAGGTAAAAGGGAGCCATTAAACAGGGCTCCTTGTGCTTGGCAGTTTCTCTCCACCTGCCTCACCCAGGAGGCCAGAGTGCACCCAGCTTTGCTCTCTTTCTGTGGGCTGGAGAAGGAACTGGTTTGCACCGGGAAACCACAGATGTGTGCTCGGTAACGGGGTGTGGCCCCCAGCGCACTCACGCTGCACTTGGAGGTGAATCTCGCCCTTTGTCTTGTGTTTGGCCACTGAGAGCTGGCAGCTGATGGTCCGGCCGTGGTCCTGCCAGGACAGGGCCATGTGGAGGACGTGTTGGTGTCTGATGCCCGTGGGCTCCAGCTTCTGCAGGTGGGAGATGCTGGAGCGAGCAGGGTCCTGGCCCTCCCACTGCAGGCTGACAGGCTCTTGCGGGCACACGTAAGGCGTGGAGCAGTTGAAATCCACATTCACACCCTCGCGAAGCTCTAATGGTGAGGCAATGGCGGGCACACTGGGCTTCTCTGAGGGCAAAGACAGGAGGCTCAGGACTCTCCTTCGCCACACTTGAGACCTCCTGTCCTGCAAACTGCAGCTGAGGGGCTTCAAGAAGAAGGGGAGCGCTTTCTACCCCTGCCTCCGTGCAGGTAAACCCATGGAGAACACTGGAACTAGGTGGGGGCTGGGGCCGGGTTTAGGACAAGGGTTGGGGCTGTGAGTCAGTGGGGCCAGAAGCAGCTTGGGAGTCCCTTCCAGGCCGTAGCCAGACCGCCCTCTTCCTCACCTGCCACAGTGACTGTCGTGCCTCTGACACCTAACCAGCGGTTGACCTCGCTGATCTCGAAGCGGAAGTTGTAAGAGCCCGAGTCCTGGGGGCTCAGGTCCTTGAGCAGTAGGTTGCACACCTTGCGCTCTGTGTGCCCCAGAAACGTGGCACGGCCATGGAAGCGTTCTTCCACCAGCTGGGGGGCCCCTGAGTGGTGAACCACCTGCCGATTTCCCGAGTAGTCAAAGTACCAGATGGTCGTGATGCCGTGGGGCACCTCCACATCAGCAGGAAAACTGAAGACGCAGGGGATGATGAGGCAGGACCCCTTCACACCCTGCACGGACTCGGGACTGGAGACATCCCATAAGGCCAGGACTGACGGAGGGACAGACAGGAGAGTGATGCAGGCCTGACGTCACCACAGAGCCCTACGATATACACTGTGGAAGATGCTCCAGGTGGGCCCCCAAACCCTGCCTACCCCCCGGCAGTACAGCCCCTCGGGTGCCCCAGGGAGGATCACTCCTCCCTGTCACTGCCTCTCCGTGTCTGCTCTTCAGCCTCAGCAGCCACCTGTGACCAGTCTGCTGGGCCAGCAAGAGCTGGGCCCATGAAGGCCAGCGTAGCTTACCTGTCGAGAAGGATGAGGCCAAGTGGAGAAGCTGAAGCAGATAGCCCATAGCAGGTTCTTACACCAGTTTTCGTGCCTAAGAGGGTGGTGAGTGCACCTCAGCCTCAGAGCCTGCTGAGAGTCCAGCCCTGGGTCCTCGCGCGCTATGCTGGCCTGGCCAGTGAAAGGGCAGGGCTGCCAAGAACCTCTGAAGCAGCCACCAGCTGGGAGCCAGGAGCCCACGTTCACAGCTTAGACTTCACCCAAGAATGCCCTCCCTTGGTGGAATGCATCAGAAAGCCCTCTGTGTGTCCCTAAGCCCCGCCCCAAGTTCTGCTTTCCCAGACCCTCAAGAACCTTACCCCAGAGCAGATGAACAGCTGTTTCTCCCTTTCCCTCCACTTCCCTGCCCCTCCTTGCCACCCAAGCCAACAGGAACTGGAACCCCAAGAGGCCCAGTGACTTATTCCAAGGCAATGAGCAAGAATGACAGTTTCTTACTTGAGCCTTACCTCCCTACCTCTAGCCTTACAAGCTGTACGCCATATAGAGCTTGACTGAGCATTTACCAAAGTGCTATCTTTCAAGGCCGCCCCCTCGCTCAGAAACCTTCTGTGGCCCCCCATTGTCCATGAGATGTAGGCCCAATACATCCCTGAAAGGTTCTCATTTCTTATCCGAGCTCTGCTCCCATTCCCTGCTCCCCCCCACACCCTCCCTGGAGACAGTCCCAGCTGCCCACAGGTTCTCCAGCTGACCAGCTGCTTCCCCACTACCAATGATCTTTGTTTGTTGAAACTTTATTCAGCCTTCCAGGTGCAGCTCGAAGGTGGCTTCTAGCTGAAACTGCCCCTTGGGGTTCTGGTACCCACCCAGAGTCACCTCTGTGCTTGCCTTGTCCTTGGCATCTTGTGAGCCCTGGAACTGGGGACATGTGCCCTGTAGCACTGGAGAGCCTCAGAGGTGTGGTCCTTGGGGGTTTAGAGTTGGTGACGGGGTGCAATTCTAGGTGCAACACAGGGCACAAGGGCCCTGCACAACACATCCCCCCAGAAGCGTGAGTTAATTGCCTACAGTCTACCATACATAAGAAGTAAAGGGACCCTCTGCCACGGAGTGCCCCCGCTGAGGATGAGGGTTCTCAGGGGTGCTGCAGATGTGAATCCCAAGGGGAAAGAGGACAGAAACACGCAGGACTAAGACTATAAGTCTGCTAGAAGAGGACATGGATGAAAATCTTCATGCCCTAGGAGGAGGCCAGGATCTCTTCAGTGTGACATGAAAGGTACAAGCCACAGAAGAAAAATAGATAAATCAAACTTGATCAAAATTTAAAAATGTCTGTGAATCAAAGGATATTATCAAGAGAGTAGAAATGGAAAGACACACACACACACTAGAAGTAAAGGAATGGAAAAAGATATTTGAGGCAAATGGAAAGGGGGAAAAAAGCTGGATAGCAGTACTTACATTTTAAAAAATAGACTTTAAAGCCAAGGCTATAGGGAGACCAAGGACACTACAGATAACGAGAATGATGCCACAAAAGGATGTAATGCTAATAAGCATTTATACACTCAACACCGGAGCACCAAAATATGTGAGGCCAATCTGGATGGATATAAAGAGAGAGCTGGACAGAAGGAGTCATAGTTGGGGATTTTCACACCTCGTTGACTTCGACGGATAGATCTTCCAGACATAAAATCAACAAGGAGACAGTGGCCTTAAATGACACACTAGATCAAATGGGTTTAATTAATACCTTCAGAGCATTTCACTCCAGTGCAGCAGAATATACCTACTTTTGATGTGCCCTTGGAAAGTTTTCTAGGGTAGCCCACATGTTAGGACACTAAATAAGTCTTAATACATGTAAGAACATGGATGTCATATCAAGCAACTTCTCTGAAACTATAAATCAGTCACTAGAAGAACACTGAAAAATAAGCAAAGACATGGAAGCTAAGTAACGAGATCGAGAAAGAAATCAAAAGATAGCGGGAAGCAAATGAAAATGAGGACACAACAATTCAAAATCTGTGGGGCACTGGGAAAGCAATCCTAAGAGGGAATTTCATAGCATTACAAGTCCATCTCAAAAAAGAAAAGAAAGAAAAAGAGAGCAAAAGCAAAACCTCACGGAATGGAAGGAAGTATTCGCCAGCCATGGGCTCAGTACCGTACACGAGGGATCGATTTCTGGAACACACAAAGAACCCCTACAACTCAGCACCAGCAAACTCCACACAACCAAACAAAAAATGGGTGGAGGGCTCGAGTAGACATTTCTCCAAAGATGATATAAAGTGGCCAATCGGCCCATGTAAAGATACTCAACAGCATTAGTCACAAGGGAACTGCAAACCAAACCAAGGCTTCACATACAAAACCAGAAACTAACAAACGCTGGAGAGGACCTGGGGGAAGTCAGGGAACAGGTGCACGTGCTGCTGATGGGGCGTGAAGTGGCGCAGCTCCTGCGGAAAACTGTTCAGTGGCTCTTCCGAAAGTCCGACATTGCCCTGGCTGGGTGTCTCGGCTGGTTGGGGTGTCATCCTGTGCAGGTTCGATCCCCATTCAGGGCGCATACGGGAGGCAATCAATCAATGTTTCTCTCTCTCTCTCTCTCTCTCTTTCCCTTCCTCTCGCTCTAAAATCAGTCAACATCTCCTCGGGTGAGGACTTAAAGGATTGTTAAAACAATCAGTTTCACCACACTCACATAGAAAAACCCGTGTTGCCAACTTCGCAGTCCTCCCTAGTCCTAAATGCTGACTAGTCCTAAATGCTGACTAGTCCTAAACACAGAGGTCAGGGAAGGGCCTGGGGAGACTGGAAGTAGGGACAGGAAACTCATGACCATTCCCAGCCCCCAGCCCATCAGCCCAGCTGATTCTGGCAGCTACCAGGGGCCACACCTGGAGAGGGCTGAGCAGACACCCAGGGCCTGCGTGGAGGCGGAACTGCCCGTCAGAATGACAAAACAGAACTTAGCCAAGTGTGAAAGGAGGGATGACTTGCAGGGAGCAGCATATCAAAGCAAAGGCAAGGGAAGGCCCAGAAGAGCACTGCCCCCCAGTAGACCCAGCCCCCTCTCTTGGCTGCTCCAGCAGACAGGTCTGGTCATTTTCTGAGACCCAGTGGCTCATCCCCAGTTCTCTGGGCAATTCTGGTCCTGCTCTACCCTCACCCTCCACACCTGATCTTTGGCTATAGGAAAGGTGCATGCTGGCCCAGGCTGGGTGCTGTGACATGGATGCTGGCCTGAAAGGTAGCCTACTGTGCATGGCTGGGGGCAGATATGGCCCTGGAGCCTACAGTCACACTGGGTATCAGGGTCAGATCTACATCTGGGACATCAGCAAGACAATAGGCGCATGTCTTGCCGATATCCCCAGCTCCCCCTGCTATTCCCATTTGCGGCCGTGGAAAGGGTGATGCTGAACCTAATGGTGGAGTTTTGGATATACCAATCCCAGAATGGAACAGGGATTTTTGGAATGTGTGAGAGGACCCTTTCTAGAACTACCCAAATTATATCACATAGGTGTCACAACCCTTAGCCCATCCTCAATACTCAAGGGGTTGGTTCCACCAGAGTCCAGCTTAATAGCTCAGCCTGTTCCACCCTAAATACCAGCCTCAACCCAGGGAACTGTCCAAGAAAAAGAAAGGGCAAGAAGGAGCCCAGAAAAGGAGACCCTTGTCTCTGTTTCAAAGTCGGATACTGAAGGCTTGGGTTAAGTGGTGTCCCGGTGTGCACCAGTGCCCCCTGGTGGTAGAGAGGTGATTGTGGCTCCTGGAGAAAGGGGTGGGCATATTGGGCACAGTGAACACCACAACCCTAAAACAACCTGACCCTTGGGCAATGACTGTTTGGGAGAGCGTTGTTCCCCAGACCTCAGGAAGTTCCTGAGGTTCATCCTTGCATCCTTAAGTCGTGGGCTCTCTGAAGACAGTTTTAAATCCCCACTTCCACCTAGAAACGGTACAGGTTTCATCCTGGTTGGGATGGGGTGGCCTGGCACATGGTGGGCTCCCATGTGTGCTGCCAGTGCGACAGCGAGTGAGTAGGAAAAGTCTGTGTGAGACCAAGTGTCCCGGGACAGCTGGGGAGGGTGGACTGGGGCTCTGAGACCCTGACCTGTGACCCTACAGGCCAAGCCCGGCCTGGGGGAGAAAGGTCAGAGCAGCTTCACTGTAGACAGCTAGGCAGGATTCAGTTTCTGTTTCCCAACAGAGGGCTTCTCCCCAACTTCCCTCTCAGGCTGAAGAAGGAGGGAACTGGGGGTGACACAGCCAGCTGGAGTGCTCTGCCCGCTGAGAAAATCAGGACACAGCTGGTGATTCCAAGAATGCATTATAATAGCAGAAAACCCCGAAAGTTTCATTCTGAAAGTCATAATCCATAAATGAGGTCTACAGGCTTTGCAATGGGCAGTTGAAATTCCACATCTTATTCTGGCCATACATGCCCTCAGCCCGGGCACCCGTTCCCCAGCCTTGCTGCATGGTGCTGGGGTCCTACGCTCCGATGAGTGGTGAGGAATGGGACTGGGCAGAGAGTGAGGGGAAGACAAAGGTGGGGCTGCAGCTGGGCAGGGGATTGGGGGGGGTGGAGGGAGGCAAAGGCTAGACTTCGACTTGACATGGAGGTGAGTGATGGGGTTGGGGTGAGGTAAAGGCCAAGGTCGTGGCTACATGGAGATGATGATGATTAGTAAATGGTCCATGATGAGACACAACTGAGGGTGAGGTAAGGTTAGAACATGGACCAGGGCTGGGCAGGATGGCGGTTAAGACTGGGCCTGGGATTAGGACGTGGGCTGGGGAAGATTTGGAACAGTGAAGGGGTTTAGGACACGAGTGCAGCTTTGATTAGTGTCTTGGGCTTGGGTTGATTTGGCGTCCAGCTCCCACACCCAGATGCCCCACCTGTCAACCCCAGTCCAGCCCCACTCCCAACCCTCCACTTGCCCTCCAGGACCAGGGATGGGCATACCTGCTCCACAGGGAAGTGGCTGCAAGGCTGGTGAACTGCAGGTGAGCAGAACAGGAAAGAAGTCCAGGAGCTCGTGGTGCTGCTGGTTCTCCAGGGCTCTGTCACCCTCAGAGAGGAGATCCAGCCTCAGGGGCTGCTTCTGCTTTTCCCAAAACCTCAGCCCTTCTGCCAGCCCAGAGGCTGGTCAGGGAGGCAGCTGCAGGCCTTATGCAATACAACACAGGAAAGGCCTCATTGGCAGGGGAAGGCTCCTGGCAAGGCCAGCACCGAGGGGACTTGAGCAAGCAAAAGTGGGATCCGGGGCCACACTGGAGCCTCGTCTCACGCCAAGTGCGAAGTGGAAGGTTCTACTGACCCCTCTCTTTGGGGCACTTGGACTTTTTAGGGAGTCTGAGAGTGGAAGGGAGCTTTCTGCACACTGTTCCTCCTGTGAAGAGAAGGAGACAAACCCAGCCTGGAGAAGGGGAACTTTCCAGGGCATCCAGACCAAGGTTTTGATTCTCCAAGTCCTTTGGAGCCTCCCAGTACCCCAACGTCATCTGGATACTTTGAGAAGAACCCCACGCCCCAAAGAGCAGGCCCTGTAGGGAACACAGGCTCTGACATCCATGACATTCCTCAGGTTGGAGGGGTCTCTCTGATTCTTCTTCCCTTCCCCACTGTCCTACACCCCCACACCCCCCACACATGATTTCAATAAGCCCCCCACCCTCACTGAGGCAGAAAAGGAAATATCTCAGCATAGCTGAGTTAGTTATAATACTGGAGCCCATTTATGGAGGGCCTACTATGTGCCAAGCACTTGACATATGAGACAGATGTTAATTGCTCCAAATAATCTGAATACAAGTGACAACACATTTCTTTGTTTTCCAACTGCAATTTACTTCAGCTCAGCCCCTGCCTGTCAGCAGTGGTGGGGAGCCCAGCCATGGCAGATCAGCCCCTCTCTGTCCCGTGGGCAAAGCACATGTGTAGACCAAAAAAGGCAGGAAACCCCGAATCAGATAGACCCAGGATGCCAGGCCACAGCGGCCCAAACAGATGTCTCCTGACGCTCTATCCTGAAACTCTCAGGCCCTAGACAACTTAGGTGTCTGTCACTCCGCCCTCTTTGCGGCCCCTGTACCACTCCTAACCTCGGGTCATCTCTTCTTTTGACCCGGACACAACGGGTTCATCCCACTGCTTCCTCTACCAACCCCAACATAACGCTTGTTAGTCCAGAGACCCACCAGCGCCAGGCCTGTGGAGCTTCTTGGCCCCAATCCTTCCGTCTCCTGTGGGCTGCATATATCTACCCCATGGCTTCATAGTGGGCAAAGCGTATTCATTACCCACTGATTTGGTCTTAGCCAAAACTTATGTGGCCAGTGGATGTGAGCAGACACGACATAAACGAAGTCTTGAAATGCCCTTGCAAAGCTGGCCTTGCCCTCTTGCATTTTTGCCATTGCCACGCAAAGGACATACTCCAGCGGCCCCGCTGGTCCAAAACGGAGGACAGACATGGGGAACAGACCTGAACCAACCCCACAGCCTGAAACAAAGCCCCGTGAGCCCAGCCAAAGTCAGCCCGACCTGAGCCCACCCGCAGACACCTGTTCACTGTTGGATGCCGCTGAGAATTCTGTGTTGCTTGTTGGCTGCCGTAGCGAAAGGCCTGTGTCCCGGAACAGCACACCGAGAACCTGCTCAGTTTTCCTTGGGATGAGGAGAACTAAGGCTTGTCTACTTTGCCTAGTCAGGGAACATTACCTGTTGTTGTTTCTTTGAGTCTGCAGCTGCCAAAATAAATTGAAAAATAAAAATTCTTAGGCTATTTTTTCAGTAAGTCGCGCCGCTTACACATACTTTTAACTTTCACAAACACTGTGAGGTGGGTGCTGTTATTCTCATTCCGGATGTGGGGGTCAAGACATAGGGACATTAGAAGGTTTACCCAAGGCATAATATCCTGGCTGCAAAAAGATAAATAAGACCTCGCCAAAGAGATGTGCATATGGCAAATAAGCACATGAAAAGATGCTCCACACCAGACGTCATTACAGAAATTCAAATGTAAGCAATCACGAGATACCACTGCACACCCATTTGAGTGGCCAGAATCCAGAGCACTGACAACACCAAATGCTGGAAAGGATGTGGAGCAACAGAGACTCTCCCTGACTGCCGGCGGAGGTGCAAAGTGGTGCGGCCACTTTGGAAGACCGCTTGGCAGTTTCTTACAAAACGAATCATACTCTCACCATACCATCCAGCAAGCGTGCTGCTTGGTATTTATCCAGTCAAGTTGAAAAGTTACGCTTACACAGAAACCTGTACATGGATGTTTAGAGTAAATTTATTCATAATTGCCAAAACTTAGAAGCAACAAAAATTGTCCTTCAGGAGGTGAATGGATCAATAAATGGCCTGGATACACCAAACAATGGAATATTATTCAAAGAAATTAGCTCCATATCAAGCCATGAAAAGACATAATGGAACTTCAAATGCATACGACTAAGTGAAAGAAGGCCATCTGGAGAGGCTGCTTGCTGCGTGATTCCAATGACATGACACTCTGGAAAAGGCAAAGCCGCGGAGACAGAGGAGACATTGGTGGTTGCCAGGGGTTGGGGAGGGAGGGATGAACAGGTGGCGCACGGAGGATTCTTAGGGCAGTGAAAACACTCTGTATGACACTCTCATGAGGGATACATGTCATCATACATCTGTCCAAACCCATAGAATATGCAAAACCACGTGAACTGGAACATAAGCTGTGGACTTTGGGTGACTATGCTCTGTCACTACAGGTTCATCAATTGCAACAATTTCGTGGGAGATGTCCATCACTGAGGGATGTGGGGGAAGAGAGCATACGGGAAGTTTCTGTACCTTCCCCTCGTGTTGCTGTGAACCTAAAACGTCACTTTATAAAAAGAGAAGAAAAGACAGAGGTCAACCACTCACTCTGTTCTCCCAATAATTTTAGCGGTAAATGGCGGGGGATCTAACTTGGACATTTTCCATTATGTGAAACTAATGCCCTTGGCTCTCTAGACAACTGACATTTTGAGGCAGATGACTCAAAGTAGTGTGCATAAGTACATTCATGCCCATATTATTTAGACGGTGTAGATAGAAGGAATAAAGGGCGGAGGGAAACTCTTCAACAAATCTTGGACTTTCGTGTCCTGAAATTCCATCTTATTGTAATTAAACATATCAGATCAAAATCTGCTCTAAGAATGGCAGATCCTAAAACAGCAGGACTTTTTCAGAATTGGAAAAGAGCAGGAGCAAAGATCTCAAACAATTTTTTTTTTTTAGTGGCAATGGTTGACATGTGAAATCTTGTGTATGAAATTAAATGTGGCTAATAAATGAATTTACTTCATGGCTTAATGGTATTACTCTGAGTAAAATTTTGATAATGTTTTTTTACTTTTGTTCTGAAATAAACCAGCATAATTTTTTCAAATGAAAAAACCTGTGGCTAAAGTACAGGAAACTCCAAATCACAGTGGTTTAAATAAAACAAAAGTGTATCTTTCTCTCCCTCAAGTAAACATTGGCTTCTAAGGCTGAGTTGGCAATGGCATAGTCAGCATGAAATTAGACTACTTCTTAATTTTCTGTTTGGCCATCCTCAATGAGCTACTTCCATTTGTGGTCCATGATGGCTGCTGACTTCCAGCCATTATATCTGCATTCCAGGAAATAGGATGGAGGAAAGAACAAACCCATGTCCTTTTTTAAAAAGATTTTATTCATTTATTTACAGAGAGAGTGGAAGAAAGAGGGAGGGAGAAAGAGAGAAAGAGAAACATCAATGTGTGGTTGCCTCTTGCATGCCTCCAACTGGGGACCTGGCCTGCAACCTAGGCATGTGCCCTGATTGAGAATTGAACCGGTGACCCTTTGGTTCGCAGGCCAGCACTCAATCCACGAGCTACACCAGCCAGGGCTATTTATTTATTTTTAGAGAGAAAGAGAAACATTGATGTGAGAGAAAAATATCAATCAGTTGCCTCTTGCACTCACCCTGATGGGGGACCAGGTCTACAACCTAGGCATGTGCCTTGACCAGGAATCCAACAGGTGATCTTTCACTTTGCAGAATGATGCCCAGCTAACTGAGCCACACCAGTCAGGGCCAGACCCCTATCTTTTTTAATAATATATTTTATTGATTATGCTATTACAGTTGTCCCATTTTTCTCCCCTTTATTCCCCTCTACCCTGTACCTCCACCCCTTAGTTCATGTCCATGGGTTAAACATATAAGTTCTTTGGCTTCTCCATTTTCCATACTATTCTTAACCTCCCCCTGTCTATTTTGTACTTACCATTTATGCTTCTTATTCCCTGTACCTTTTCCCCCTCTCTCCCCACCCCTCCCCACTGATAACCCTCCATGTGATTTTCATTTCTGTCATTCTGTTCTTGTTCTAGTTGTTCGCTTAGTTTCTTTTTGTTTTTGTGTTTTAGGTTCAGTTGTTGATAGTTGTGAGTCTGTTGTCATTTTGCTGTTCATAGTTTTGATCTTCTTTTTCTTAGGTAAGTCCCTTTAACATTTCATATAATAAGGGTTTGGTGATGATGAACTCCTTCAACTTCACCTTATCTGGGAAGCACTTTATCTAACCTTCCTTTCTAAATGAGAGTTTGGCTGGAGAGAGTAATCTTGGATGTAGGTCCTTGCCTTTCATGACTTTGAATACTTCTTTCCAGCCCCTTCTTTTTTGCAAGATTTCTTTTGAGAAATCAGCTGATAGTCTTATGGAAACTCCTTTGTAGGTAACTGTCTCCTTTTCTCTTGCTTTTAAGATTCTCTCCTTATCTTTAATCTCGTGTAATGAAATTATGATGTGCCTTGGTGAGTGCTTCCTTGGATCCAGCTTCTTTGGGACTCTGAGCTTGCTGGACTTCCTGGAAAACTGAATGATGAAGTTCTCCTTCATTATTTTTTGAAATAAGTTTTCAACTTCTTGCTCTTTCTCTTCTCCTTCTGGCACCCCTGTGATTCAGATGTTGGAACATTTAAAATTGTCCCAGCAGTTCCTAAGCCTCTCCTTATTTTCTTGAATTCTTGTTTCTTCATTCTGTTTTGGTTGAATGTTTATTTCTTTCTTCTGGTCCAAACTGTTGATCTGAGTCCCGGTTTCCTTCCCTTCAGTGTTGGTTCCCTGTATATTTTGCTTTATTTCACTTTGCATAGCCTTCACTTCTCTCTCTATTTTGTGACCATACTCAACCATTTTTGTGAGCATCCTGTTTTGAACTCTGCATCTGATAGGTTGGCTATCTCTTCATCACTTAGTTCTATTTTTGGAGTTTTGATCTCTTCTTTCATTTGGGCCATATTTTTTTGTGTCAACACACCTGTTATGTTGTCAGGGATAGAGCCTTAGGTATTTGCCAGGGCAGGGCAAGCCACATCACTGTATTATGGTGCTGTGTGGGGGGCAGGGGTCCGAGAAGGAACAATGCCACTTGCCCGGCTCTTGGCCGGCTTTCAGTCACTTCCCCCGCTTCCCACAAGCAAATTGGGCCCCTCTGGTGCTGATTCCCAGGAAGATGGGTCTGTGTACGTTCTAGGACCCTGTGGGTCTCTCCAACGAACTCTCCTGTGAGGCTGGGAGTTTCTCCTGCTGCCTTAACCCCCACAGATTTTTTCAGTCATAGGTTTTGAGGCTTTATTTCCCTACACTGGAACCCCGGGTTGCTCCATCTGTCTTGCTCCCCAGTTGTTCCTCCTGATTTATCCGCACACAAATGTGGGACCGCCTGATCCGTCAGCTGCCACCTGGCCACACGTCCTCTCCTCCCCGGCTGCCTGTCTCCGCCCCTCCTAGCAGCCTGGGTGAATGTTTCTTCTTTAACTCCTTGGTTGTTGGACTTCCATACAGTTCGATTTTCTGGCAGTCCTGGTTATTTTTTTGTTTTTAAATTTGTTGTTCTTCTTTCGGTTGTGCAAGAAGGCAAAGTTTATCTACCTACACCTCCATCTTGGCTGGAAGTCCTACAAACCCTTATTTTTAAGGGTAATTTCTTAAATTATACATTTTATTTCTGCTTGTATCTCACTAGACAAAGTTAGTAGCATGGCCTTATGTCTTTATTCTAATAGATGATGTACCCAGATAAATACTGAGGGCTCATTACTAAGAGGTGGAGGGGGAGGATAAAGCCCTGCCCTTATATGATGCAGTCACGACCCTAATTCTATCATTCGTTTTTTTGGATCCCAGCAGGAGGCCCTTTCCTAGCTCCTTGATGGCATCTCTGCAGAGCCTCCTGTCTCCCCCAGAGGGCGCCAGAGTCCCCAGCTTCCTTGCCTTTGTCTTCAGACCTAATTGCAACGTCTGAGTTGTGGACAGTTCAGTTCATAGTAGCCTGAGGGAGATCTTCTGGACCGTGCTGTGGTCAGTGTGGGGGCAGGTGGGAGTGGTACACTACAGTGGTTAAGGGCCTCGCATAGAACTGAGTTCAAATGCCGACATTCACCCCTGTGTGATCATGGAGAAGTCACTTAACCAGTCTGAACTTGAAGCCCTCCAGACAGCTCGTGTGAAGCACTCTCCACAGGGCTTGGAATATAAGATGAGCACTGTGAGTGCATAGTGAGAGGGACTGAAGGCCATGTCCCTCCTCTTCCACCCAAAAGGCCCTCTACTCCCATAGCCACACACATTTTCCACTCATTCAGCCACTCCACACATCCTGCAGTCTGCCCCTCTGGCTCCCCTCCCCGCCTTATGCCCCTTGTACTCATTCACTTCTGCTCTCTGAGTTTGAGGGCTCTGGGATTCTTAGGGAAAGTGAAGGGCCACCGTTCTCCCTGAACCAGCCGCCAGCTCTGTGGGATGACCCACTGAGGGACTGGCTTTGAGGCCAACAGGTCCACTGAGGCCTCACAAGAAAATAAAAAGGCCCAAGTTGTGGGTCCTCCCTTCCTCCTTCCTGTGAGGGGTCTGCGTGTCCAGTGTGAACATTTACAACCCCAAAGGACCCCATCTGTGCAGAGTAGGGTGGAGTTAGACACATTTAAACCATATACCGACTTCCAGTTCTAGATGGTGGGCTGAGAACATGTCTCTGCCACCCCTAGCCCTTCAAATGTCACCAAAAGCACAGAAAGAAAAACAGAAATAAACCCACAGGAGAGGGCTGACAACAGGATGGCTAGGGGTAGAGCATCAATTGCCCATTGATTTTGATTGACATCGAGAAGACAGATAAAGGGCTGATTGCAGTGAGGGACAAATGGGGCCATCGGAAACCATAGCCGAAGCATGCCTGAGAGATAGCTGACCCAGAGACCAGAGCAGGTAAAGAGAGCAGGAGTGCACTCTCTAAGGGGGACAGTAGGCATAAAGACCTCTCTGCCCCCACTGCTAAGGACCCAGGGCACAGGAAATACCCTACATCAATGCCAATACCAACCAGCTTTGCCCTTTGTTCATAAAGATGAATTGGTCAGCAGGTATTACCAGACAGCTGAAAAAACAAAAGAAGAAAGAGAAAAGTAGAATTAAGAAAATAATAGCAAATAGCTATTGAGTTCTTACTGTGGGCCTGGAGGTGTTTAATGCATTTAATGGCCCTCTGAGCTAGGTGCTATTGTTATGTCCTCTTCCAGAGACCGCGGCACAGGAAGGTAACATAACTTGGCTGAGGTCTGCGCAGCTGGCAAGGGGCAGAGAGGTGGCAGGTTGTTTCCTGTATTACACTCCCAAGTACTCAGCTACACTCCCTCTTTAGTAAGCTGAACAAACGGTGAACAAACTGATCCCAGAAGAAACAGATCATTGAAAGAACAGAAGAGAACTTAGAAAAAAACTCTAATACTATCACATTCATAAAACAAAAAAGAGGCAGCTAGGAAAATAAAGCAAGAAGTAACCCTTAGAATTTTAAAATAGAATCACTGAAATCAAAATAAATTCAATAGAAAAGAGCATGACCATTTGTGGTTTGGGTATCCAAAATGAATCCACTCTTTTTTTGGTATTAAAAAACCCCTCTGACTCCCGTGCTGTATTCTCTAACCCTGTGGCCTGGGTAGGGCTGACAACCACCCCCACCCCTCCCCACTTGCTACAGAAGAGGAACCTCTTGCTGCTGGAAGTCCACCATGAATAGCCAGGGACAAAGACAACACCAGGGCAGAGGAAAAATGCATAGTTCTTGGTGACATCATTGGAGTCCCTGGATCAAGACTTATCTGAAGCTGAAGAGGTGAGCGCTTCTCTCTTTCTCTCTCAACATCCACCAATAAAGTTCCATAGAAGGAGTCCATTAATCCACACCTCAGTTGTGTGTCCATACCTCGGGTGAGTCACCATCAAGGAGAACCGCCAGACCTTGGGTACGAGCCCTCCCCAAAGGCACCGCAAATGAAACAACCCAGGTCACACAATTGGACCAAGGGAAGAGCAGTTCACCAAAACAATGCTGGGTAAACACACCAGCAACTACCACATCTCACTGCATGTACAAAGGACGCAGGCATGGGGAAGTGCACACGGCAAGTGGACATTGTGGTCTAATACTGGAGGTGACATCTGTTTCTTCTCTCAGAAAGGAAAAAGAAAGGTAATTAGAAAACCAGAAACAACAAAACCTACTCCACAAACCAGGTGGGAAGCAAACACGTGCGAGGCATGATTTTGAGCAATTAGCGGAGCGTAGGAAGAGAAGCTGTGTTTGAACTTGATATCTCATGCAGCAAATGTCCCCTTCGAGGAGCGGAGGGGAGAGGAGGCGACGGACCTGTCTCAGGACTTGGTTCTGCACTGAAGTGGTGTTTACATAATCAGAAGATTGGTTAGTTCTTAGATCTCAGAATGAAATCGAAGCTAAAGAATGGCAGATGCAATGAGAGTTACAGAACACAATGTGTTATAAAATTTGACCACAAGACCACGAAGATAACACCGACAGGCATTAGAAGGAGGTGGGGAAGGAAGGGCGCAGGCGGCAGAGAGGGGCTGATTGTTCGCCCTCAGTGATGAGGCTCAAGAAACATTGTCTGAAGTGGATGGATGAGCAACGAAGTTTTAAATGCAAGTGGTCACAGAGGGACCGGGAAGATAGTGTGGTTTCAATTCTCGCTTTAATGATGAGCTATCGTCAGATGCTCTCCTCAGTTACTAAATTGAGAAACAGAGGTAAAGAACACGACTTACTACTCTGACGTTAAAACTCCCAAGGAGCTAAAAACGGAAGAAGGGCTGAGGAGTGGAACTGGGCGGAGGAAGTTGCGTTGTTTGTTTGTTTGTTTGTTTGTTTGTTCTGTCCCATTGGCTGGTTGAATTTCTTTACTGACATGCAGTACACCGTATCAGAAGCCCCCCACCCACTCACCGGCCCTGCCCCCTGGGTGGAGACGGAAGGTTGACACTCCTCACCTCTTTCTAGTTTGTTTTCCTGTTTACATTGGAGAGGCTGGAAAAAAATGTACATTTCCCAGCCTCCCTTCTAGCTATCGCAATGCTGCCACCCCGCCCAGACAGAACTAATTTCTCACTTCATCAAACTGGTCAAATAATAATCTGTTCCAAACATCTGGAACTGGGACTGAGAGGCACTATTTGGCATCTGCTTGTAGCTGGAACGAAGAGCAAATGAACTCAGGAGCTGTGGAGTGATCACATGCATAGAGGAGAAAATAAATAAATAAAAGGCCATCTTTAAGGCAATGAAAACCACAGACTGGGAAAAATATTTGCAAAACACATATCTGATAAAGGACTTGTATCCAAAATATACAAAGAACTCTTAAAATTCAACAGTAAGAAATCACACAACCCCATAAAAAATGGGCAAGCTCTGGTTGGCTAGTTCGGTTGGTTAGAGCATTGTCCAGATACATCAAGGTGGCAGGTTCGATCCTGGGTCAGGGCACATACAAGAATCAACCAATGAATGCATAAGTGGAACAACACATTGATGCTTTTCTCTCTCTCCCTAAAAAAATAAATAAATATTTTTTCCAAAAGGGCAAAAGATATGAACAGATAACTCACCAAAGAAGATATACAGGTACAAATAAGTATATGAAAAGATGCTCCAGCCCTGGCTGGTGTGGCTCAGTGGATTGAGTGCAGGCCTGCAAACCAAAAAGTCCCTGGTTCGATTCCCAGCCAGGGCACATGCCTGGGTTGTGGGCCACGTTCCCAGTTGGGGGCATGTGAGAAGCAACTAATCAATGTATCTCTCACATATCAGTGTGTCACTCCCTCTCTTTCTCCCTCCCTTCCCCTCTCTAAAAATAAATAAATAAAATCTTAAAAAAAAAAAAAAAAAGATGCTCCACATCACATGTCATTAGGGAACTGCAAGTTCAAATAGCAACGAGATACCACTATACACCTACGGGAATGGTCAAATTCCAGAGCACTGACAGCAGCCAACCCCGGTGAGGGTGTGGCCTCTCACTCTTCGCTGGTGGTAATGTCAAATGGTATGATTGCTCTGGAAGATAGTTTGGTGGTTTCTAACAGGGCCAAACATAGTCTACCATGCAATCCAGCAACCAAGCTTCTAGATATTTACCCAACTAAGTTGAAAGGTATGTCTACACAAAACACTGTACACAAATGTCTATTCATAAAACTGCCCAAAACTAGAAGCAACCAGCACATCCTTCAGTAGGTGAAGGGATCAATAGTGTTGTTTATATACAATAGAACACTATTCAGCAACAAAAAAGAAAGAAGCTGTCAATCCATGAAAAGACATGGAGGAAGCTTGAGTGCAGGTGACTTAAGTGCAAGAAGCCAACCTGAAAAGGCTACGTACTGTATGATCCCTACGCTTTGACACTCTGGAAAAGGCAAAGCTTTAGAAAGAGTAAAAAGACCACTGGTTGCCAGAAAATTGGGGGGTGGGGGGTGTGACCAAACAGGTGGAGCACAGAGGACTTTTAGGGCAGTGAAACTACTCTGCATGACACTGTACAGGTGAATACATGACATGCATTTGTCAAAACCCACAGGTGTGCAACACACAGAGTGAACCTTACTGTGAACTGTGAACGTTAGCTGATAAAGTATCAATATCGGTTCATTGATTATAGCAAATACGCCACACTAATCCAAGATGTTAATAAGTAGGAAACTGTGTGTGAGGGAGAAGACAGATGGAAATGCTCTGTACTCTCTGCTCAATATTTTTGTAAATCTAAAATTGTTTTAAAAATAAAGTCTATTAATTTTTTTAAAGGCAATCTGCAGCAAGAGAGGACTATAGCAGAGCAGCGGAGAGGAGAGCCCACGTGGCAACCGAGGGAGGACAGGGGCCAGGGCGGCAGCTCCCGGGCTGCTGGAGTATTGCCAGTCCCTTATTCCAGGCCTCGTGAAGCCCAGATGCATGCCTCTGCGCCCAGGGTCTGCACCATACAAGCCCTGTGTCCTTGACATAGCTTACTTCTGCCGCTCTAAGGGAGTCGGGTTACTCGTGTAACATTTCTAAAGCCATCATCCAAGTGCAGATCACCAAGTCGCAGGTGATGTGATGACAGAAGAGGTCCAGTCTAGCAACCAAAAAATAATTTCTGCATATTTCAAGTTTTGTGTGTTTTCTCGCATATCATGAAACGGATGCTTGCCACATCTTATAAAATCTTCTTTTCTTCTCTGATCCACATTGCCACACACTATAGTTGCTCCTACAATTCTTTCTTTAAAAATTCCTCAAAACAGCCCTGGCTGGTGTGTCTCAGTGGATTGAGCATCAGCCTGAAAACCGAAGGTTGCTGGGTACATGCCTGGGTTGCAGACCAGGTCCCTGGTTGGGGGTGTGCAAGAAGCAGCCTGTCGATGTTTCTCTCTCTCTCATTCTCCCTCCCTTCTCCTCTCTCTAAAAATAAATAAAATTAAAAACTCCTCAAAGCAATTTCCCCCAATCCTCGTCTCTACATGTTCTGTCTTCACCCTCCATCCTGATCCTGCACCATCGAAGCCAAGAAGCCTCTGGGGAGAGACCCCGTGGATGTTGGAAGGGCTAGAAGAAACTGAGAGGCAAAGCTAGAACTGTCTATCATGGGCAAGGGGTGGGTGGCAGCCTGCTTCCCTTGCCTCTCACACTGCGCACTCTGCTCGGGTGATCTCATCACTCTCGTGGCTTCAGTGACCATCTCCAGCAGGAGAGCTGCCAAGTTTCTGCCCGCAACTCCGAACTCTGCTCTGAGCTCCAGATCTGTGTCCCCACAGCCTTGTCGATATTTCTCCTTGGGGTCGAATCAGATAGGATTACGTTCTGCCAGAAGTAACAGAGACCGAAAGTACAGTATCCTAAACAGAAGAGTTTCTTTCTTTTGCATTTAAAAGTCTAGCAGTGCGCAGCCCTGGGCTGGCAGGGAGACAGGACTCCACACCAGTCTCCTCGCAGGTCACTGCTATGCTATCACCGGGGCGTGTCCCTCAACCTTAGAATCCAACAAGGTGGTCAGAGTTCCAGTCACCCCATGCACATTCCGCGCGGCAGGATGGAGAAGAGCAGGATGGGGAACAAGAAACAATGGGCAACCACGGCAGTGACGAAGGCTGGGAGATGCCACATAACATATCTTGGTAGCCAGAACTTAGTCACACAGCCACGCCCAGTGGCAAGAGGGCCGGGAAACCTCTTCTGTGTGCTGGGTGGCCGTGTGCATGGCTAAGAAGAGAAGATTCTATTATTAAGAAAGAGAATAGATACAGGGCAGGAGGCAGCCAGCACGATCCACACAGCAGCCACACAACCTCCTCCCACTTAACATAACTGAAATGGAATTAACCATCTTCCACCAACATCTCCGTCTCCCTCAGCGTCTGTGTACCCCCACACCCTAGCAGAGGGGCAATGCCGTGGGGCAGGGGTGGCAAGGAGAGGTGTCACCAGAGCTAAGTGAAGGGGTGAGCAGAGAGAAAATTGTGCAAGGAAGCTGAACTCCTAATGGTCCGGAATAGAGACAAAAGACCCCAAACAGAAGGCACCCAAGTAGAGCAAGAGAAGTTGGGGTTTCCTGAGCAAAGGCCCAGGTGCCTGCTGAGTTAGGAGACAGAGATAGGTCCAGCCCTGGCTGGTTTGGATCAGTGGGCTGGGCATCACCTGCAAACCAAAAGGTTGCCAGTTTGATTCCCAGTCAGGGCACATGCCTGGATTGTGGGCCAAGTTCCCGGTTGGGGGTGTGCAAGAGGCAACCAATCAAGGTCTCTCTCCCTCTCTTTCTCCCTCCTTTCCCCTCTCTCTAAAAATAAATAAATAAAATCTTTTTTAACAAATGAAAGAAAGATAGGCCTATCCATGAAATCACCAGGGACGAACACACCCAGCCCCCCATCCAGCCGGCGGCCGGCCTGTCCATTCCATTCTGCCCCCTGTTCAATCCACCGGCCACGCCTTTGCCTGCACTCTTCCCTCCTCCTGGAATGCCCTTCCTGCTTCTCCACTGGATAACTCTCTCAGACCTCCTTCAGGGCTCAGATCAGGGTCACCTCCTCCAAGAAAGCTTCCCTATGTCCCTGCCGAGGACTCATAACATCCCACTGGAGAAGGGGCTGCAAGTGGGGCAGTGTCTGTGCAGAGTTCTGAGAGAAAGGGTCAATTCTGGTGCTTTGAGTGTTGTTTGGGGCAGGGTATGAGGGAGGCTCAACAGGAAGGTGGAACCCCAAGGCGTTCTTTAATATGAAGGAGGAGGTGCCAGCTGCCCTTGCAACAGCAGAGGTAGGGCACCACCAAGGCTGAGCCTTGAACTCCTGGACATTGGCTGGGCCTCCCACATTCCCATCCCCAATGAGGGAAATCATGCAGACGGAGGCTGTGAGCCACGCAGAGGAAGTCCACTGGGGTGGGGGCAGGCAAGTAATTCCTGGAAGGAAGCTTGCACCTCAGGAATCTGGTAGAGGAATGCTCTAGAGGCTTCTGTCCCAGGAGCCCCCACCTCCTGCCCCCAGGAAGGGACAGGCAGTGCTGGGCGCCCTCCAGTGTTTCTGCCTCTGGGTGTCCAGGTACAGCCCTCCCTTACCAGCCTCCTGCAACATGTGGCAAAGGCAAGAGCACCGACTCTGAGACAGCCCACTGGGTCTGTGCTCTGCCCTCTCTCAGTCCCAGCTTTCTCCTCTATAGAATGAGGATGCTCCCCGCCACCCCAGGGTGTTGCTGAGTAAGGTGCCCAACTAGGCACCAGCTCACACGAGACACAGTCAACAGGGTCTACTGTGAAAAAAGCCTCTGCCTCCCGCAGTAGGCTGTGGGGGCACCCACCCTCCCCCATGCACATGGATTCATGTGCGTGTCTGCACGTGTGCATCCCAAGCTCTGGGGTAGAGCGAGCAGCAAGGCTGAGGCAGGGCGGAGGGGAGACTGAGAAGTTCTCTCCATGGCCCTCCAGCACACATAAGCTTAGGGGGGCAGATGACATGTCCCAAAGAGAAACAGCAGCCTCTGCTCTAAAACTGCCGCCAGGCCAGGCAGTGGGCACCTACAGCCGAGAGCCGTACTCCTGCCTTCCAATCCGAGTCTTCCTAAAGCCCCACCTGGTGGTGACCAGGGCTGCGGGCTCTCCGAGAAGACCCAGCATCCACAGCAAGACCCAAGGGGCCAGTTTCTCACCGGGGGCCCAACACACAGAGGAGTGTTGTCTCCGGGCAGGTCAGGACTGGTGCTGGCCCAGGTGGAACAAAGTGTCAGGAGCGCAGAAGGCAGGTCTGCTCGAGGGGCAGGAGATGGGGCCACCCTCTGCCCCTTCCCCACACACTCTCAGGCAGCAGCACTGCAACCCTCCTAGGCTCCACCCCACCTCCGAAATGAAAGAGAGGCCTGCCAGCCCCCACCCTACACCTGCCACACACTCACAGGCAGACAGACGCTCACACACAAAGACACAAGATACAGTGATCTGTATAAAATACACACAGACACCCCAAGAGACACATGCAAAACCAGGCACACATATACACATAGTCGCAGACACACACAAACACACCCACACACATACAAACACTGACTCAGCAACAGATACACATACTCAAACAGAAACACGCTGAGCAGCCAGTGGAGGCTGCTGCCTGGATACCTTTGCTGGCCTACTGGCCAGGTAGCAACATCCAAAATTGTCTGGTGCAGGCCCTAACTGATGTGGTTCAGCTGGTTGGGTGTCTTCCCACAAAACAAAGGATCGCCGGTTCGATTCCCAGTCAGGGCACATGCCTGGGTTGTAGGTTTGGTCCCCAGGAGGAGCACATGCAGGGAGCACAGGCAATGATTGATGTTTCTCTCTCACATCGATATTTCTCTCCCTCTCTCCCTCTCTCTAAAAATAAATAAATAAATAAAATCTTTTAAAAAACAAGTGCAGCAGCCCTCCACCCGCAGCCTCCTCACAGGTGGCTCTGGGGCAGTGGTCCCGACAATAAGGACAACAAGCTTAGGAAAAGTGACACTTTAGCTGGGGAGCCTTTTAGGTGAGCAGACAGGAGGAGGGAGAGTACTCCCTGGAAGGAAATGGCCCCTGCAAAGGTTAGGGGTGGGAGGCAGCTGTGGTGCTCAAAGAACTGCAGGCCTTGTCTTAGGACGGGGTGGGGGGAGCAGGCAGAAGACCAGGTGCCCCAGCACAGACAGCTGGGACTGAGAAGCAGCCCTTGGCCTCCACTGGTGTCGGCCTGAGCCTCTCTGGGGGCACATTTGGCGAGGGAAAGGGGCCCACTAAGGGCCTACCAGAACTAGGAGGTCCTGGGGGGCAAAATTAGTCAGCTGCCTTACAGGAGCATAGCTAAAGGGGATCCCCACCCTGCAAGCCCCCTTCTTGGAGGCTTCGGCCCAGCATCCCCAGGAGGACCTGGGTTAGGTCAGGAGGAAGGCCCCGAGCCTTCACAGGAAAGGAGCTGGGTGCTTCTGGCACAGGTACGATGAGTTCTCAGCGAGCCCCTTGCGGGGAGTGGGGCCCCAGCCTGTGAGTACCCTTCTTTCTCTGCCCCAGACTCCAGCAAGGACAGACAGAGCTGGCCCCAGATCCAAGAGCCTTTACCCTCAATTCGGCCTCCTGTCTCTGACCCTTAGAGACCAGGCTAGGGATCGCAGGGTGGGTGGTCTGGGTCAAGGGACTGGAGGGATCTGGGATAGGGTACTGCGAGGGGTCTGGGGCGGGCTTTCCCTCTCCAGCATATGGGCTCTCCCAGAGGGGCTGGCGTAAGCAGAGCCCCGAGGTGGGCCTGTTGGGGCAAGCAGGGGAGCCCGTCCGCAGCTGAGCCGCAGGAGGCCGACGAGGGGTATGGAATTCCTCCTCCTCTCCTTCCACCTCCCCTCCTTACCCTTCTCCCCGACCCCACCCCCCGGGCTGCTCCGGAGCCCTGCCGCCAGGCGAAGGGGAGGCTCAGGGAGGGGCCCTGGACGCCGGGCTAGGCTGGGCCCCTCGGCGGAGGCCCCGCGCAGGCAGGCCCCGCCCCGGCCTCGCACATCTGTGCTGAGAGCGCGGGGCCCACCCGGCAGCGGAGCCGGAGCGGCCATCCGGCCTGGGGGAGGGGGCGGCGGGCGGGGTGGGCGGCGCGGGGCCCAGCGCACGTCGAGGGCTGTGGCCGCCGCCCAGGGCGCTGCCACAGGCTGCGGGGCCGCGATCGAGAAGGCAGGATAGAGACTGCGCTGTCGGGAGGGCGGAGGTGAGTTCTGGGGCGAGAGGTTGCGGGGACTCCCAGAGAGGAGAAAGGCGCAGAGGTTAACCATCCATTCCATCCTAGGCTGTTGGCTGAGACCCCACCGCAAACTTCCTAAGCTTGAGGGTCCGGGTTGGGGACAGATCTACAAGCTCCTCTCTGGAGCGGGGTTGCGACTGGGGATCCCATCCAGACTTTGGGACCTCATACACACTCTGCAGACAGTGAGGGGCTGGAGAGACTCCTGTGCTGTGGGATGGGGGTGGGAGCTGATGTGGGGCTGGAGGCTGCTCCAGGGGGCCAATTTATGGAGGGCACGTCCCTAGACCTGGGAGTTGTGTGTGTGTGTGTGTGTTTTGGAGAGCATCTTGGATTGGGGGGTCCCAGGGCCTGTGGTCCCAGAAGTTCCAGAGTGGCCGGGTGGCCGGGGTGCCACAGTACCAGACTGGGGACTGGCCTTCTGACCAGGACCTCTGGTTTCTCTCTGTGAGGCTGGCTTCCGGGGCCAGGTGGGCTGGGGTCTGGGCCCCCTGCAGGACAGTGGAGCCTGTCTACAAGCGGGCTTGTGTGGGGGAGAGGGACAGGGAGGGAGTGAGCTCTGAAATACCGACTCCCTGTGAGCACAGAAGCAGCTCTGGAGCCCCAGAAGGCGAGGGAGGTGATGGGGCACTGATGGGGGGACGGTGGGAGGGGCTTCAGGGCCTGGGCTCTGTGGGACAGAGGTTGTTTGTGAACTGACTGCTCCCATGATGAGGACCCATGGGGGTGGAGCAGGATGTATGGAAAGAAAAGTTGAGGACGGCAGGGGCCTCAGGAGGCCATTCCTGTCACCCCTGCTCCAGCCCAGAAGGAGGCAGCCCCCCACTGGTCTCTCTCCTGGAGGGCTTCTCTCCAGAGACAGATCAGAACAGTCTTTGGGGTTTCTGATCTGCTCCTTGGGCTCTGGTTGGCCCAATCTCTGGCTTGAGAGAAATGCCTGTGACCTCTCTTTGCTGGTGGACAGATTCCTGTTCCATTCAAGGACTGTCAGGAGGCTGAGCAGTGGGTGGGAGAGGCTGGAAATCTGTAGGGGAGAGAGGGGAGCTGTAAAGTTCTGGGTGGGCTCTTTGTCCTCACAGGCCGAGGACAGGTATGTGTGAAGCCCTGAAATCCAGCAACACCACATGCCCCCAGTGCTCTGGGGAGTGTAACTACCCAGCCTTGACCCTCCATCCCAGGAATAGATGCTTGGAGAATTCTCTCCATCAAGCAAGAAGTCCTAGGCTTCATGATTCTGAGGGACACTCTAGGATAGGAGTCTCCAGTTTCGAGTCCCTGCTGAGCCACACCCAATGACTGATAGATCATGCCTCTTGGGTAGAAGTCAGTGCCAGGAGTCAAGGTGAAGCTGAAGATCAGAGGTCGATAGGAGGTCAAGGGGCAGGGGTCATCAGTCCATGGACAAGGATGGGTCAGTACGTGGGCAGAGGTAAGGGTCTGTGTCTGTGGGTAGGGTAGGGGTCAGGCTGGGATCAGAGTTTAACCTGGGCTTGTAGGCCCGAAATGAAGTCACTTTCTGTGTAAATCAAACTGCCCCACCCAATTGTTCTTGAACCCTAAGCATCACCAGTCTGAAATTAGTGGGCCCCTGGGGCAGGGTCTACCTCACCCCATTTCCAGCCATGGACTCTGCCCAGACATAGCTTTTGGGAGCTGAGGTTGTCCTGAGCCCCATTCTGCTTGAAGGTTTCTGGGCATGTGTGCATGGGGGGAGGTGTCCTGAAGACGGACTGGGCTGCCAACCCTTCTACCTCCACCTCTCAAGGAAGTCAGCAAGAGCCTCCCTCTTAACACCAACCGATTCTGGTCTTCCCTTTCTCCCTAAAGAATGCAGAATGACTGCAATAAAACTCTCAATAAGACCAAAATCTTCTGACGAGAGAAAATTCAGAATCCACATCATGAAGGGAAAGAACATTACTCACATCTGTCCAACTCTCTGGCTTTTGTCAAATGCCTTTTTTACCTGGACTTGAGCCCCACAAGCCCCCTGTGTGACCCATTGTGCACCAGGAAAGACACCAGGGCACAGAGGCACTGGACGCACTCCAGCCAGATGCCGAAATAGGCCCTGGCCAGCCCTGAGACCCCAGTGTAGGGCACCCAGTGAATCACACACCCAGAGATGGGGGGTAACTGGACCAGCTTCAGATGGCTGGGGAGATTACAGGCACCTAATTCAGATGTGGAATCCAGCTTAGAGTGACGACTCCTGACTCTTCTTTCCTGTAGTTGTAGAATTTTCTACTCCGGCTACAATAGCTTTGGTCCAGAAAACCTATCCACTCATTGAACAAAGTGTTTCACCATCACGTAGCTCAGAACCTGGCACAAAGAAATGCTCAATAAATTTTTTTTTATTAAAGAGTTTATTTATTTTATTTTTAGACAGAGGGGAAGGGAGAAAGAGGGGGAGAGATATATCAATGTGTGGATGCCTCTCGCACACCCCCCACTGGGGACCTGGCCCGCAACCCAGGCACGTGCCCTGACTGGGAATCGAACCAGCAGCCCTTTAGTCACTGAGCCACACCAGCCAGGGCAAAATGCTCAATAAGTTTTTGCTCAAGAATCGAAACAATGTACCAATAAGGCTGCCAGCTTCTCCCTTGTGGCCTTGATTCAATGTATGCTGGTAAATGTTTTATAGTCAACTCTGCAACAGGGAGAACAACCTGATTTGTAATGTTTGCCAATTTCTGCGGTGTAAATGCTCCCACCATGGCTGATTTCAAGCTACCAATGTGATGTCAATGAATGCGGAATTGGAAAGAGATGTACAGAATCAGCTTTTACCAGGTGGTGGGAGCCAGCTCCATCACACCACTCCATCACCCTGAACTGGGCTCTTATCCCTGGCTCTGAAAGCCTGTACCCACCCTGTCTATGTGCTTTCCCTTTTCTCAGCATCACCCAGCTGCTCTGTGAGTGCCCATGACCAGCCCCTATCTTTCCCCTGATTCTGATTCTTGGGCATCCAATTGTGCGTCCCCAATGATAGCAGGCTTGAGTGTGTCTGTAAATATCCATGGTGCTGGCCATGTGGGAGTATCCTAGACATGTCTGTGTAAGACGGGACTGAGTTGTGTGAACTGTTCATGAGCAAGAGTGAATGTGTGTGTGGGGCGTGGGGCGTGGGGCGTGGGTGACAGTGCCCAGCTTGGTGTCTGTCGGTGTTCTATTAGCAAAACTTCCCTGGATACATAGAGGGAGAGTGGGCAGCTCTCCTCAAGTGTTATGTTCCCCAGCTACTGCCCATACATCAGCTCCTGATCTCAGCCACCTTCCTGGAAGTGCCAGCTCCCTTCTCTTACCCTTGCTCTCTCCTTCCCTGACTCCCACTCCAGCTCCATCACTGCACAGAAATGCAGCCCTGGGCCATTCACACAGGTGTTTCCAGCCTCGTGTAACAATCACGATTACGGTGAAACCATGGCCGGCATCTTGGTCTCCTCAGCCCACCCACCCTCCTCAAGGCAGCCTTTATGTGCAGGTCCCTTCCCTTCCTTCCCCCACTCTGCTGTCTGCCCATGACCCCAGACGTGTGTCTCCCCCTCAGGTCCTCCCTGACCTCTAGATCACGTGGCCTCTGGCTCCTTGGTCTGTACTGTACACTCGGGAGTTTCAGAACTGCACCCAGAACACGGCCGCTTTTCCCCTGCACTTCTCCAGCGTTCTCCGTCTCGTCACCCACCTCCCAGTTTGAACTAGACAATGTCATTCCCTAACGGGGGTCTCCTTCTTCCTAATCCCCCACATCCAGTCCAGCCATCCACCATCAGCCCTGCTGGTTTCAACCTCTAACTCCAGTGTCTCCACTTCTGTCTCCAGATACACAGCCAGAACCATCCTCAGTCGCCTGGAGCCCTGAGTGGGCCCGCTGCCATCCACACTCCCCGTACAGCGAGAGGGACTTAAAAAACCGCACATCTAGTCATGCCCCCACCTCCACTCTGCCACTTCAAACCTTTCAAGGTTTGCTGTTGCCCTTCCTGTAAAACCAAATCTAAAATAGGGGCCAGGGGGCCTGCCTGCAGGGTCAGGCCAGCCCAGCCCTTCTCCCCAGCCTCACCACGCTCCCCTTTCTGTCTCACTTGTTTCCAGCTGTGACCTTGACAGCATCCTTTGTAACCTCAAATTCACTTGGGTGATTATCTGATTATAATCAGTTTCCTCCCCACCCAGGCTGTGGGTCCCTGGGGCAGAGACAGTGTCTCTCTGGGCCTCTGCTGTCCCCCAGCACTTGGCACAGAGTGGGCACCAAAACCATTCAGGAGCATCCTGATTCCAACAAGGCAACTGTTAAAAAGACCTTTTTGAGACAAGCTGGGCCTGCGGGACTGGTCATTAGATGAGGCGAAGGAACTATGGTTGACTTTGTTACACATGGCAATGGTGTTCTGGCGGCGCCTTTCAAAGTCTCTATTTTTTGGAGAGACGTACTGAAGAATTTATAGGTGAAACAACATGATGTCTGGGACTTGCTTCAAAGGACTCCAGCCAAAAGTAAATAAATAAAGCATTCAATGAGGGAACAACGGAACAAATAAATACCATTCTGCATGTCTGTTCCTGTTCACAGCCACAGGGCCTGCAAAGATGCTGGCCGTCCCGGAGCTGGGCCTGCAGGGACTGTACATCGGTAAGAGCCCCCTCACCTCTGCCCCCACCCACCACTCCACTTGCCCCAGCACTGAAACGCACCCCAGTCCGTACAAGGGTGCCTCTCCCAGACTTTCCTGAGAGTGTGTGTGTGTGCAGGGAGGGTTGTGCACACAGGACTGACCATGTGTGTGCATTTGTGCACGCTTCACACAAGTATGCACACAGGACATACCTGTTTGTGGGACCCCCTGCACATCTATTAGTGTGTGAGTGTGCAGAGCAGTTCTGTGTGCAAAGGACTGTATGCATATGCTTGTTTTGTGCAGGGTCTGTGTGCACAGGACCTGGTGTGAATGTGTGTGCATCTGTCTGTGGGCAGATTGCTGTGCACGGGAGAGTGCATATGTCTGCAAGCAGGTCTGTGTCCACAGAATTCTCTGTGTGTGTGCATCTGCCTGTGGCCTCTCTGCAGGCGTGGGAAGCCAGGAGGCAGGAGGGACACTCCTCAGGAAGTCCACTCACAAAGACCTGGTGGGCTGGGCCTTCCTTCCTGCCTCCCTTCCCAGGCTCAAGCAACATAGCGACTTGGCCCCTGGAGCTGGTGGCAGGGCCTAAGCCCATGCTGGCTGCCCGAGGAGAGGGAGCCCTGAGGGTGTGACCACCATGTCCCTGCCCTCTCCAGCACCCCAAGTCAGACTCCAACTCTGTCCAGGCACTTTCTAGAGTCCCCCACATTATCAGCCCCTCACATATGTTCTCAGGGTATCCCTAGGCCAGGAAAGACTGGGAGCTGTCAGGGCCACACACCAGGACAGCTACTTAGGGAGCACAGGCCTGAAGCTTGGGTCAGCCTGAAGCCAGGCAGACCAGTTTGCTTTGTCCCTGGGTCTTCACGCTAGATCCCATCCGCCTCCCTGTCCCCATCCATGAATCTCAGGGCAGGCCGAGTCCTCCTCCCAGGGGCCCTTAGCAGGCCATCACCAACACCTGGGGGATGTCTAGCCAGGCAGACCCCTGTGCTGCCTGAGCCTCCAATCTAGGCTTTGAGCTGCCCAACGGGGGCTGTGCTGCTTCCTCCCACCAAAGGTCCAGCTCAGTCTGGGCCTGTGAGGGGATCTCAGTGGGGCCTCGTGCCCCCTAACGCTGGCTCCAGGTGTAAGTGTGAGGGGCGGGGACAACTTGGGATCTACTTCCTACTATTGTGGACACCCCTCAGGGCTGGAGGAGGTGCTGCCCCACCTTCATTCTCACCAGGCAGCCAGCAGGGCCTGTCCTTGGCCCTTGGGGGTGAGGAAAGGGGGGCTGCTCCCTCAGGTTCTGATTAGAACCCTGAGCAGTTAGGTTTGAAGTTCTCCTACCTTTCTGGTCTCTCTACCTACCCCATCTCCTCTGCCCTTCTACCTTCAAACCCAGTCTCCCACAACCCCACACTGCTTCTCTGTCTCTCCCCTCCCCCACTGTGTCTGAGTGGTGCTATGGGAGATGAGGAGTTCCCAAGTGAGGTATGGGACATCCTCCAGGAATGGTCACCTCGAACTGATAACAAGCCCTCAGCCTGCTCTTGCCTCAGTCTGGTCCTTCCTCTCCTCTCACTCAGTCCCCCTTCCTCAGCAGGGTACCCCTTGCCTTCGGCCAGCAATGGCTGATGGGGAACCTCCCAGGCCTGAGTCCAGCCACCAGCCCCTTACCCTGACTGTGACAGAATGACTTGCCCTCTCTTTGCAGCCTCCAGCCCAGAGCGGTCCCCAGTTCCCAGCCCACCTGGCTCCCCAAGGACCCAGGAAAGCTGTGGCATTGCCCCCCTCACACCCTCTCAGTCTCCAGTAAGCCTGGACTGGGGATCCGGGTGGTGGGTGGCCTGGGGAGGGGGGGGGCACTGAGGGGGCTGGTGCTCCAGAGAGCAAGGCCAGATATCTGGCAGAGCCCTGGCAGGGCCTGGGCGGGGCTGGGCTCGGGGGCCATTGTGCCTCCTGCCCCAGCACACTCAAGTCATGTTCTCCGCAGAAGGGTCAGCCTTAAGTGACCTTGGACCATAGGGTAACAGTTCTACTGAGGTGAGCCCCACATACTAACACCCCAACCTCCCCTTCCAGGATGACATCCAGGGGCCATTGCACCTGGCCTCCCAGGGCAGATGTATTTCTGAGCACGTAGTTTTTCAAGGTCTGCACTGGGCCCCCCAGAGTTGCTCCCCCTCCTGTTGACTACAGCCCCACCTGAATACAAGTTATATCTGGGGAAGAGGAGACACGTTGCTAAAAAAATAGTTTGGAAATTACTCACTTGAAGTATCCGGGACATAACACTCCCCAAGCTCCCTGGGTCATCTCACCCCAGACGGCCTCAACCTAGTTGTCCAGCCTGGGGACCCCTTTGTTCTCAGGGAGTCCAGGCCTGGCCTAGGAGAAGGCAGGGACCACTCTGGGCACGTGCACGGGGCCTCTCTACTCTGAGAGACAGCGTGGTTGTGTCACTGTGGCCACAAAGAGCAAGAGGGTCAAATACATACTGGTCCCTGTGCTATGAAGCTGTCAGGAGGAGCATAATTGCTCCCAGCTGGGCCCAGGCTGTGACATGGTGTGAGATGGGGGTGGGGCTAAGGCAGTATAGACAGAAAGTGGGCAGAGAACCAGAAGCAGGAAAGCAGGGGCTGGAGCCAAAAGCTGCACAGGGCTACCTAAGAGGCAGTTGCCATCTCCAGAGATCAGCCTGGAGCCTGGAAAGGGAGGGGAGCCTGGGCGGGTGGGTGGGTGGGGCTGAACCACGGCTGGTCTAGATCATAGCCAGGGGAGGGCGGGGCTCCCTTGGACAGTCAGCCTGGCCCTCGGGCTGTCCTTGACTCTAGGTCTTGCACTTGCAGAAGCCTGAGGCCCGAGCCCCCCAGCAGGCCTCCTTCTCCGTGGTGGTGGCCATTGACTTTGGTACCACATCCAGTGGCTATGCCTTCAGCTTTGCCAGTGACCCTGAGGCCATCCACATGATGAGGTGAGGGCCATTGGGCTCTGAGATGGGGGTGGGGGGCGTCCTCACACCTTGGGATGGGCCTGGTCCCAGAAATATTGCCACTGAGGAGACATGGGGCTCCCTCAGAGCTCCCCTCACTCCAAGTCTAGGCTCCCCTCTGGGGCAAAAGGTCGGAGGATGGTCCCAGGCCTGGGCCCTCAGCATCTACTGGAGCAGCTCCCTGCTCTCTGCAGCAAATGTTGGGCTCTGTTTTTGATTTGAAAACAATTTCTTGAGCTATGACAAACATACAATAAAATGCACAGATATCTGGGCTTGTATACAAACACATACACACAAATGTGTATAAGTATATTTTTTAAATAAAAAACGGGTTATCATTCAATTTGCCTTATTTTAAACTTTCAACGCTGTTTTGTGGACATTTCCTGTCGCTTTTTTTTTCTTGCCTAGTATTTCACAGTGTGAACGGGTCATGATGTACCCATTCTTCTACTGGCAGCTTTGGGGGCTCTCTGATTTCTCACTGTGACAAACAGTACTGCAGTGAATCTCTTTCCTGGAAAACTTGTGCTGGGATTTCTAGGGGGGCAGATTCCCAGGTCCAATATCTCAAATAAAAAAACAAGGATGTGAAGGATCAGAGGGTTAGCCGGGTTGACTCAAGCCACACCGTTGTTATGAGATGTTCAAAAAGTCTACTCTGATGTCGAGTGCAGTTCAGACACATTTCTTTGAACACTCCCTCCAGACCTGCCCAGTTGGATCCTTTGAATGTACGTTAGCGGGGCTGCAGCCAAAAGGTGGAGCTATAGAAGACCCCAAAGCTCCCAGCCCAGACTGGAATGGGGTATCAGGGAGCTTCCGCACGGCCTTTGAGGCTGGATGGAAGGCTGGATGGAGGGACAGACAGAAAGGTCATTGCCCCAAAGATACAGGGACTTGACTTTCATGAGCCTGGACTGTCGCTCCCCTTTCTCTGCTCCCTCCGCATCCACATGAAGTCACCAGGCCCTGAGCATTTACAGCCCTCTAGGAGTTAGCACACAGCAGCCAAGGCCGTGCTGGGCCCCTGCAGGAGCCAAGGACACCGTCTCTCTCCTCTGCAGGGGACAATCATAGGAAGTCACCGGGGGACATTCTGGCCTCTTCCCAGGCCCTCCACACCCCTACCAGCCACCACATCCCATCATTTCTGTCTCCCCAATATCTCTGGAGTACCCATCCACTTCTCTCCACAGCCACCATCCTCTCTTACTTGGACAGTTTTCCTTCTCTGTCCTCCCTCCCCTCCAGTCTGTTGCTACATGGGGACCAGTGATCCTTCTGAAGGCAATTACGGTCATGCCTTTTCACTCCCCAACCTAAACCCACCAAGATAGAATTCCAATATGGCGTTTGACATTCTTCCTTAGCTACCTCATCACTCCTGTGTTTTCTCCTGCTGCGTATCGAGCTAACCTGCAGTGAGCTCTCCTGTTCTTTCACACCACGAAGCTTTTCCACACACTGTTCCTTCTGCCTGGACTCCCAGCTCCTTCCCCAAAGGGCCACAGTGGCGAGCTGGCCTAGAAGGGTCAGGGCACCAGGGAAGGCAGAAGAAGGTGGGGGAGGATTTTCCAGGCCAGAGAACTGGGCAGGGAATTCTGGGTGGAGGTCCGGGTGCACCTGTGGATAGGGAGGTTTGAAATCTCATTCAGGTTTTGGGGGGTCTGACAGAGGTGCAGTGAACTGGGCTGTAGCTGCTGAGATGGGTCAGGTAGGAATGTCATGGATGCTTTGGTGGAGCTTGGCTGTGGAAGACGGCCTTGAGCAGGGCGAACCAGCTGGCTGGGAGAAGGCCACTGCTCGGCTCCTGGAGAGACACACCAGGAAGCCAGACCCAGGCAGATGGATGGTTGATGGCTTCTGCTGCGCGTGAAGAGTGCAGGGAGGTGAGGTCAAATGGTTTACCTCTTGAGAGCGGGAACTGAGAATGTTGGATGGATCCCGTGACCCCACAGATAGGGAGGGCCCTATAAGAGCAGCATTCATGGAGATTTAACTGGACGCCAAGCACCATCCTCATCTTTACAAGAACCATAAGAGGTAGGTACTGTTATTATTCCCATTTCACAGGCTGGAAGACTGAGACTGGCGGAAACTAAGTGGCCTGCCAAGGCCACACAGCTCGTCGCAGAGCCATCGTCCAACCGCGCAAAGAGAAGGTTGCTGCTGACCCCACTGATAGCCCTGTGTCTCCGCAGGAAATGGGAGGGCGGGGACCCAGGTGTGGCGCACCAGAAGACACCTACCTGCCTCCTGCTGACCCCGGAGGGTGCCTTTCACAGCTTTGGCTACACTGCCCGTGATTACTACCACGATCTAGACCCTGAGGAGGCACGGGACTGGCTCTACTTCGAGAAGTTCAAGATGAAGATCCACAGCGCCACTGTGAGTCACATTCTGGCTCAGGACCGGCTCCAGACTGGGGAGCGGGGCCAGGAAAGAGAAGGGGTAGGCCTAAGGGCGGGTGGGCAAAGCTAAAAGGGGAGGGGCGGGGTGGGGTGTGGTGGCTAAGGGGGCGGAGCTTGGAAATAAAGAATGGGGGCGGGGCAGAGGATAGGGTTAGAGGAGGGGAGGGGCGGGGCTAAAGAGGCTGGGGACAGAACCAATGTGAGATTAGAGCCAAACTGGGACGATGCCCAATGAGGGAAGCCCCAGGAAATGGGGTGATTTTAAGAGAGGTCGTCTGGAAATGGGGGCAGAACTATAGCCTCCTGCAGAGTTGTCCTGTGTTCCTGCCAGGATCTCACCTTGAAGACGCAGCTGGAGGCGGTAAATGGAAAGAAAATGCCTGCCCTGGAGGTGTTCGCCCACGCCCTGCGCTTCTTCAAGGAGCATGCCCTTCAGGTGCGCCGCGGCTCCATCTCTGCGCACGGCAGTCAAGGGACCCCCGAAGTCCATCTTTTCCCCTTAGCCCATCCCCTGCCCATCTGATGGGTAGCCACTGTCAGAGATCATGTTCTCCAGTCTCCTGCCTTCCTGTCTTGTACAGCCTGTATCAGGCATACAAATGTTGGTGGAGGGAGTAGTGTTAGATTTTTCCAGCTCCGCTGGGAAATCCTTCCTGAGGCTTGACTAGTTCTTCCAGCTCCCACCGAACGCTGAAGACAACCCTTCTGACCCAAGCCAGCTCTTTCTCTCACTGCCCCCTCCCGCTCCAGGAGCTGAGAGAGCAGTGCCCATCACTGCCGGAGGAGGACACTGTGCGCTGGGTGTTGACGGTGCCTGCCATCTGGAAACAGCCAGCCAAGCAGTTCATGCGGGAGGCTGCCTACCTGGTGAGGCCACGCAGGCAGAACAGTGGATGTTGCTCAGCAGGGCCCCAGGGATGGCCCCATACCTACCTTTATTCACCCCACCACTCCTGGGACCACAGATGCATTGTGTAAAGACCTCCAGCCTTTCCCTGCTGGGCATTTTGGACGGTTGTTGCCACTGCGGGGTTGGATGGGTGGCAGGAAGAGGCTGAGGGACAAGAGGCACAGCCCTGGCCCGCTCAGCCAGTGTCTTAAGTCAGGTTTCCTCAAAGCAGAGCCCCAGACGGGGGTTCATGCGCATCGGTCTATTGAAGAAGGGCTCTCGGGAGAAACAGAAACGGGGTGAGAAGCAGGACAGGAGAAAGAGCTGAGCAGGGGTGTGGCCTCTGCTGGAGTCTGGCCTCAGCCTGATCCCATGGAGAGCTCTGGAGGGAGAACTGCACCCCGAAATTGGCCATGGTAAGGCAAGGGGGCTGGTTTTTTGTGCATCCATATCAGTGTGTCACTAGTTACTGGGGAGAGCAGAGAATCCTCCTCAAGTGAGGTGGTCCCTGTTCAGCTGAGGGCAGCTCTCCAGAGCAGAGGGCAGCTGTGGGCCAATAGCAGCCAACACTCCCATAGCTGGGCAGGGCACGGCAAACATCCATGTGAGCCAGCATCAGTGTGTTCAGGACCACCAGCACCACCATGGCGCCGACCACTGTGAGTTCTTCAGCACGGGAAATAAGACTATGAAACTATGAAGACAGGTGATCTGGGCCAGTGTTCACTGGTTTTCCTACCATGAGAGATAACCAAAGGCCTGGAGAAAGGATGGGTGCAGCTCAGGAACCCCCTCTCCCTAGAGATGTGGACAAAGGAAACACAGCCTTCCTGAGCAAGACTCATTGCTTGGGCCCTCGGGACACCCTTGGACCTACAAAAGGGATCTCAGGCCTGCCTGTAGACCCTTGGAAGATACCAGGGCCACCAACCTACACACACATATTCAGGGTCAGGCATGCCCCTGGTGCCTATGCTTGTCTCTGGAGAGAGCCAACCCTGACCCTAGGGGACAGACATATCCCTGCAAAGACCAGCATGGCAGCAAGGCTGTGCCAGGCCAGGACAGACACCCCTCCAACCGCAGTGCCCCTCCTCCTGCCAGTTTCCCCACCCCATTTCCACACAGTTCCTGGCTGCCAGCTCAGGAAGGGCTGGCCCTGGGCAGGAAATGTCAGTGCCTACCCATCCCTGCCCCAACCCAGGCAGAGTCCAGGGAATCCCACAAAACCATAAAGGACTTTCCACAGGGATTCCCCCATCCTGATGCAGGAAGTAACAGCTCCCAAGTGTTTTTCTCCCCCAAACTGACCTGTCTTGGTGCCTGAAATTTCACTTAAGAGTTTCCTTCCTCCTACACTAGATTCCCCAGGAACAGAGTTCTCCTGGGAGTGGGGAGGCCTGGGGCCACTGTCTGACACAAGCCTGGTGGAAGAGGAGGATTTGGTGGGTCAAAGGGCTCCCATCTCCCTTGACTGCGGGCCTGCCCATTACTCACCTCCACACACACAGGCACACTGTGCTAGAATCTCCACTAACCCCTTAGCCAGTGCCCAGCTGGCCAGTCCGTCTTGCTCCTGTGAAGGGGACCTTGTTGCAGCCCAGGCCACCTTGGGCAGCTGAGAAGTGCAGACCCTAGCCACTCTAGGTTTTCACTGTATGGGAGTCTCTTCCTGCTAGGGAACCCATGGTGTTCTTGGCTGTGGCCATGCCCCTGCCCAGCTTGGGCACAGGGTGAGTATGAGGCAGCTCCAAATTTGTGCAGAATGGAGGGGCTGGAGAGGCGTAGCACGAGTGGGGTGTGATGGGGAGGAGGTGGGAGCCCCACAGGCCCTTGTTGCCGGCCCTGGGTACCATCTTAGGTGTGACAGCCCAGGGTGCTCCTGGCCCTGCCCACCACCTATCCCCAGGCTGGTCTGGTGTCGAGAGAGAATGCAGAGCAGCTGCTCATCGCCCTGGAGCCCGAGGCCGCCTCCGTCTACTGCCGCAAGCTGCGTCTGCACCAGCTCCTGGACCTGAGCACCCGGGCCCCAGGCAGCGGGCGCCTGGGCGAGCGCCGTTCCATCGACTCCAGCTTCCGGCAAGGTGAGCCACCTCCAGCGGTGGGCTCGGAGACAGTCGCCCCTGGAGGATCAGAGGGTCACGAGACTAGAAGCTCAGTCATGTCCAGCATAGAGAGGCCCCCCTACCTGGAGAAGCCCCAGCTGAGGGCAGACCTCACCTTGCCCTAGGGGAACACAGTCTGAGAAGGGTAGGACTCAGCCTCATCCTGAAGTTGAGAGTCTGGTGGGGTGCTTGGGCACTGGACAAAGGAGGAAGTCAGCCCCCACTCTGAGCCAAAGGAGAGGTCTGCAGGAGCTCCCCACTAAACGACCATTGGCCATCATCTCCTCCCCCTCCCCCAACATTAGCCCCAAGCTCCTGCTGCCAGGACCAGGCGCTGAGACAGCTATAGTCAACCTCGTTCACCATGACAGGGAGACGTTCCAAGTCCTGAGCTCCCTGGTCCCCCCAAGACTTACCTGCACACACACACAGCTCCTCGAAACCCTCCTAACCCTGACTTCGCCACAGCCCGAGCCCTGGTCCTACAGCCAGAAATACTTCCCCTCCGCGGTTGGTTACAGAGCATGAGATCACCCCATCAGCTTTCTCCAGACCCTTTGGGGGTCAGCGCGGCCCTCTCCCATTAGGAGTGGAGCAGGAGTTCAGGAGCACTGGCTGCTTCAGGTGCTCACGGAGGGTGTCATCAGGATGAGGATTGAGCAGTAGCTGAGGCACCTCCTTCTAACCTTGCTGCCCTGCTGTCCTTTGACCCCCAGCCCGTGAGCAGCTGCGAAGGTCCCGGCACAGCCGCACGTTCCTGGTGGAGTCAGGGGTCGGAGAGCTGTGGGCAGAGATGCAAGCAGGTAGGGAGATGGGGAGACAGTGGGATGTGTCTGGGGTCCTATGGGACACTGTACCCTGACAGCAGGAAGGAAACATTCAGGAAGTCGCCTCCAGCCCCTAGAAATCCCACCCCTCCCTCCTCCACCTGCTAACCCTAACCAGGCATCCCCCCTCACAGTCAGTGAACCCCCTCCCCACTCACAGCCTCTAATACCCTAAGTCACTCTCCTCCCCAGGGATGCTTCGTGGAAGGGGTTTAAGAGCCCTGGACCATTCCCCCCCACACATCTTTTGCCCCTACCTGCTGGCCTTAGGTTCAAGCACCTGAAGCTTCTCACACCTCCACATTGCCACCTTAAGCAAGACTTGGGACCTGGGGTAGGGCTAGAGGCTGGTAGGGAGGGGACGCAGGGCTGAGGATGCAAGGCAGGCCCCAAGTGTGTGCCCCTGCTCGCTGCTACAGGAGACCGCTATGTGGTGGCTGACTGCGGGGGAGGCACAGTGGACCTGACCGTGCACCAGCTGGAACAGCCCCATGGTACCCTCAAGGAGCTCTACAAGGCGTCAGGTAAGTAGGCAGGCAGCGCCCTTGATACCCAGCCCACCAAAGCCCCCTGGCAGCAGGGTCTGCACTGACTTCCCTTTCACCTCCTGCCCCACCCAAGGTGGTCCCTATGGCGCAGTGGGCGTGGACCTCGCCTTCGAGCAGCTGCTGGGTCGCATCTTTGGTGAGGACTTCATCGCCATGTTCAAAAGGCAAAGGCCAGCAGCCTGGGTCGATCTGACCATCGCCTTCGAAGCCCGCAAACGCACGGCAGGCCCTCACCGTGCGGGGGCACTCAACATCTCACTGCCCTTTTCCTTCATCGACTTCTACCGCAAGCAGCGAGGCCACAACGTGGAGACAGCCCTGCGCAGGAGCAGGTGGGCGGTGGGGACCACAGGCTCAGGCAGGGTGTGCAGATGAGGAACGCCCCTATGAGGGAGGGTATGGGCTTCAGGGGGGAGTGGGAGTCAGCCTGATGCACCACTTGCACACCTGTGGCCAACCCGGTGGCAGGGGGTGATGCATGAGTAGCCCAGCTGGAATTCTCAGCCCCAACTGGGGCAAAAGAATCATGGACCAGGGAAAGGGCCGATGTCTATCTCCTCCCTGCTCTCCAGCCACACATGTGCGCATGTGCGTGCACACAGACAGACAGACACACACACACACACACACACACACACACACACACACACACACACCCTGTGCTAGGACGGGAGGCAAGAGGAGGCCCCTCTCCTGGAAGGAACTTCATGCCTGGAACAGAAGCAGGCTTTAGTCATAAAGCCTCTGAGAGAGTGGGACTGGGGTAACACACAAGTGCAGCCTGTGCCCAGGCACAGGGGCCTGGAGCCGCAGTGGGACCCAGGCCACTGACACATGGGCCTGTGCCCCCTTCCCCTGCAGCGTGAACTTTGTGAAGTGGTCCTCACAGGGGATGCTCAGGATGTCTTGCGAGGCCATGAACGAACTATTTCAGCCCACGGTCACTGGGATCATACAGCACATAGGTGAGCACGCCCGACCTCGGTCCTGTTTACCCCCACATACACTCCCAGACGTGGGAATAACTGCCTCTATTAGTGCCTGGAAACCTCCACACATCCATACACTGGAATGAGACCCAGAATAATCTGGAACGCCTGGAGGGGTCAGTGCGCTGGGGATTAAGAGCTAGGAGGGATGAACAGTCTTGCCAAGTTAAATGACCTCTGGTACCCCGGTTTTCCAATTTATAAAATGGGATGATAGTACTGGGTTCCCAAAACTGTTATCACAGGGAATAAAATAAGCCGAAGTATCTAGTGAGCTCAATGTCTCGTAGGCAGTAGGCATATCCTTCTCTCAGGTCCTCCATGTGGGGGGAGGGGTATATTGTAGGGGAGACCAGGAGCCCTTCAGTGAAAGCTGTGTTTTCCTTCATCAAAACCAGGCAACCGTTTTATAGTTGAAATGGCTAGTTTCTAATTGCCAGGCAGGTGGAAGGGAGGTATCCATGGCCTCCGCAGCTTATGCGTCCCTCTTCTCCTCTACCCTCCTTCTTACCCCACCCTCCACCCCATCCCGCAGAGGCGCTGCTGGCGCGGCCGGAGGTGCACGGAGTGAAGCTGTTGTTCCTGGTTGGCGGCTTTGCCGAGTCGGCTGTGCTGCAGCACGCGGTGCAGACCGCGCTGGGTCCCCGCGGCCTGCGCGTGGTGGTCCCGCACGACGTGGGTCTCACCATCCTCAAGGGTGCCGTGCTGTTTGGGCAGGCGCCGGGCGTGGTGCGGGTGCGCCGCTCGCCTCTCACCTATGGTGTGGGTGTGCTCAACCGCTTTGTGGACGGGCGGCACCCTCCCGACAAGTTGCTGGTCCGCGACGGCCGCCGCTGGTGCACCGATGTTTTTGAGCGCTTCGTAGCTGCGGAGCAGTCCGTGGCCCTGGGCGAAGAGGTACGCCGCAGCTACTGCCCCGCACGCCCAGGCCAGCGGCGCGTGCTCATCAACCTGTACTGCTGCGCCGCCGAGGATGCACGCTTCATCACCGACCCCGGCGTGCGCAAGTGTGGTGCACTCAGCCTTGAGCTCGAACCCACGCCCACTTATGGTGGCCCGGCCGGTACGCCCCCGGGCCGCCGCGAGATCCGTGCCGCCATGCAGTTTGGCGACACCGAGATTAAGGTTACCGCCGTCGACGTCAGCACCAATCGCTCAGTGCGCGCCACCATCGACTTTCTTTCCAATTGAAGGCGGTGCCAAGCGGGCTCTGCCTGGCCCCGCCCTCCTGCCGGGGCAGCTGAGGTCGCAGGAGGGTGGGTGGAGACGCATCTAGAGGCTCTGGACTTGGGAGTGGGCCCCGGCCTGCTGACTGTAAGGCTGAAGGGTTCTGCCAAGGACTGAGGTCGACTTGTTCAGCACTCCCACGGGGAACACGTGACTCCTAAGGCAGAATGTACCAGAAGACTGGGCCCTGGCCTGAGCTGAGTGGGGGGAGAGGGGGGGGAGGGGTGGATGCAGTTGGGAGGGTGAGCCAAAACAAGGCTGCTACAGGAGGGGCAGCAGGAGGGTTTGCTGGGCCCGAAGCGTGAGGGCAATGACGGGTGGGCTCAGCCCACACAGGCAGCTGGGAAGAGTAGCCCTGTGCCTCAAAAAATGACTGGAAGCGGACACAAGAGGGACAGGGGAGTAGGCCCTTCCAGGGCATGGTGCTGACACTCAAGTACCAACCAGTGTTAAGTGGAGAAAGGGCAGTAGCAGGCTAATATTAGAGGAGGAGGGTACAAGGTGATTAAGAGGGGATGTGGGGGTAGCATGCTGGGGGCGGGCTTTGTTTCAGGAGATGACTCATCCTGGGAAGGCCCCAAGGCAGCCTGTGAATGACCCACTTGAATCTTATCCCAGCCACAAAAAGGGGCAATGGGGGGGGGGGCGGGGGGCCGGGGAGCAGTGCACTCAGAGCACGGAGGGAACACTAAGGACTGGTCTCAGCTCTGCCAGTCAACTCAATATGCCATTATGCCCACCCCTAGCATGCAACAGCCCTATCTGCCCAAGGTGACAATAAAGCATTTATGCTGGTACCTCACAAGAGGGGACCCAGTGGCATAGCAGAGGAGGCCTGCGTTCCAGGAAGGGAGAAACCTTGCAGCTGTGCTTGGGGCTGAGCACTGACCCGAAGGGGGTGCTGCTTTCTCCCTGTCAAACTTCCCAAGCGGAACTCCTGCAGTCCATAAGACCTCTCTCTGGCCTGGGCAGAAGGCCCCTCCCCATCCAAACTGCCTTGGCAACTATTCCCAGGCCTAAAATGCCATCACCTGTAGATAGCTCTTTGGGGGCTAGGGTCTCTAACAGCGCACAGTGCCCTTACTTCCTAGGAGGAGCTTAGCCAGACCGTTCCTTGGCCTATCTTCGAAGGGCTGGGTGTTCTCAGGGCCCTGGAGAACAAAAATCCACTGGCTTCTGATATCCACTGAAATTTTTATTTAAGGTTTTATCCCAACCAGTTGTTTAAAAACCAAGTAACACACACCTGGGGGTAGGGGCTGGGAACTGTACCTCCCTCCAATTTGCCATGGACAGCAGTGGGAAAGAGGGAGGGGGCAAGAGAGGTGGCTTAAATGAGACAGCAGCAGCAACAATGGGGTGATGATGTCACAGAGCCAGTTCCCTCCTCTCCCAGGCCCTGGCTGGAGCTCCTATGGCTTACAGTGCGGCGTGGGTGTTACCCACCCCAGGCCCTCCCCTCCCCCACCCCTCCTCAGATAGCCTCCTTGGGGGCTCAACCCATTTCTTCCCGAAGGAGACTGAGGCACATGGAGAGGAAGAAGCGGGAAGAGGAGGGTGCAGGAGGGGCAGGAAGGTGATAACAATGAAGACAGAGATGAGGCGAGGCGTGGGTGAGGCCCCAGCCTGGAGGCCCAGGGACACAACCCCCACGCCCACCCTGGGGAGGGATGAGGAAGCCACACCATCATGCAGCATTCGGGGAGAAGAGGCGGAGATTAAGGCTGAGGGGCCCCGAGGTGGGCCGGGGCATGGGCCTCAGTCGAAGCCGTGCCAGTCGCTGTGCTCCGAGTCGTATTCTAGCTCAGCACCCACACACTTGACACCATCCAGCAGCATGGGTGTGCCATGGTGCCGGTCTGCAAGGCAGGCTACAAGTCAGTATGCCAGGCTGGACCCCTGGTTCCACCCACTCCAAGGAGACCCCTCCACCTTCTGTCAGGGCTCTACTAGGGGGGTGGGGAGAAAGACACCCACCAAAGAGGTAGGGAACCCCAGCCAGGGCAAGGGCTCCTTTCTCACACTGGAGGAAGACAGAATCCCCTTTTGGCGAAACTGGGGCTCCCCTCCCCTAGCAGGGTGCACGCCTTGCACTCTCACCCATGACGCGTGCCTGCACCACCACTCGCACACAGGTGCCTGTGCCACCTTCGCAGGCGAGCAGCATCTCCTCCTTGAGGACGCCTTCCTTGTGCGCGGTGTACTCGCACTTGATGCTGTAACCTGTCCGGGCAATCAGCATCTCCATGGCCTCCTGCCCCTGCCCCCCAGCACTCACTGGCCACCCCCCACCACCAAGACCGGCCACATCCTCCAAAGGAACAAGGATGGTCCAGGACCCATGTCCCCAAGGCAGGGGCACAGGACTCAGAAATTTCCCATTCTTCAAGGAACGCCACATGCCTTGGGCCTGTGGGCCACATTAGGGCTCCAAGGATCAAACTTAGGCTTCCAGGAGGGCCTGCTGACTCCCCGAAATGGCAGGAAGGGAGAGGGAGTGATGAGAAGGGGGGTGGGCAGGCCAGGACTTGAGCAGATCAGGTGGCAAGAGGCAAAGGCCTGAGGGGTTTGCTCAATCCACTGAAGGGCAAGGTCATGAGGAGGTGGGGGGACGTGTACCTGAAGTTGAGGCGTCAGCACACAGTGAGACAGATAACCCAGCCTATGGAGGGGCCAGGGGTTGAAGCTGGCGAGGCAGGGAGAAGCAGCCCCCAGCCCAAAGCCCAGGTGGGTGCTAGGAGGGAGCCAAGCAGAGTTCCTGAGGCTCCGGCAGGTTTTTCTTGAGGGACATGAGGAAGGAGAGCTGAAGTTCCAGAGCCAGTTCCTCAGTGGCTCCCACCATCCCACTGAGTAAACTGTCAGGCAGTGGGCAGACACAGGCCAGGAGTGTAAGCCTGTGGACTTCTGTCTGGGGAGTGAGGCCTGGGGCATGGCACCTGCCAAGCTGCCACACTGCAAGCCTGTAGAGAGGTGTCATATCCCCAACTGCTGAGCTGTCTGTCCACACTAGATGGAGGGAAAGCACCCCATGTTCTTACTCCCACTCATGCCCAGGCCCTGCTGGAGGGGGGCAAGCCTCCAGCATCCTGAGCGGAGGACGCACCTTCTGGGACAGGCATGATGCTGAGGAGCTTGAGGTGCAGGCTGGGGACAGGTGCCTCTCGGATGTCCTTGCTCAGCCTTTGCACCGAGGGCAAAGTGAAGGTAATCTCATACCTGTGCAGGATCTTCAGGAAGCCAACCTGCAGCAGGAAGGGCGGAGGAAGGAATGCCTTCACTTACAACTCCCCCGGGGCCCACCCAGATCACGCCTTCTGTGGTCCTGTGCGGCCTGTATCCCCCCTACTGCCCCCAGCCCGGCGACCCCAGGCCTTTCCTGGGGACCTCACCCCACAGCTCGGCCACACGCTCCTCGGCATGTCTCACGGGCCCCACGGCTCCTCAGTGGCCCATTTTATAGACAATAAAATGGAAGCTGGGAAATAAGTCACTGGAGGCCGCTCGGTCACTCTTGTCATGGGTGGCACACAGCAAGCTCCCAGCCACTGCCGCCACCTGCCCAGAATCAACAGTCTGGGGCAGGGGCACTGGTTCTCTAGTCACTTATGTGGTGACACAGGGCAACACAGACTGCACGGGATGAAGGGTGGGACAGGATTAGAAACAATGACCCGAGACCAGCCGTGCCCGCCCACAGCTGGCCCACACGCCTGGCACCCGTCACTGACCCAGGCTGCTGCCTGCCTGCTGGCATCTGAACATGGACGCCTGCCTGCCCACTCCAAGGTTCAGTGTGTCCAATGGCCCTGACTCTGGGTCCAAGCGATTTCTGTTGTATACGGTGCTCGGCAACCAAAGGCCTCTGGGATAGATGCCATCCTTGGAAATGGCAGTCATGTGAAGGGTCACGGCCGGGGTGGCTGTTGGGCAGGTAGGCTGACCTGAGCGCCAGTCCAGGAGGCACAGGGTGCATGCCGTACCCACAGCTCACATGCACATTTACTCTCCTGCTCATGGTTTCTCGGGCCAGATGGGCCTGTCCCTAGGAGCCAGTTGGGACTGGCTGCATGGAACATGGAGCCTTTCAACGGGACTGGGCTGAAGTCACTGCCTGATAAAGCTCAGGCCCTGTGGCTCCCACACTCTGCAGGTGGAGGGCACACTTCTCAAGAGAGCTTTCTCCTAGACCTGCCAGCGGTGACCCTGTGATGCAGCTGCACCGCTCGCAGAATTTTCCAGTGGAAATACTCAGAGACGTGCAAAAAATACCCATAAGTGCCCTATTTATAACAGTGAAAAATAGAAACGGCAGTAACACCAGGAATAGGGAACCAGCTAAATCAGCGATGACACATATAATGGAATACCAAGCAGTTGTAAGATCTTGTAGAAAATTATTTACTGACAGAGGCAGGGGATGGCTCGTAACAGAGGCGTGTGCAAAAAACAGTGTTACCCTGTGATACCAGCTTTTTGTTTTTGGAAACAAAGCTAAAAAAAAAGGCTAAAATGACACACATCAAAACATTAACCATGTTACTCTGGGTTCTCTAACTGTGGGTACTTTTAAATTTAGAGTTTTCTCCATTAGACATGAATGAATTTTGCAATGGGGAGTGGGGGATGGGAGCTATTTTTTTAAGTTTTGTTTCATTCTGTTTATTCCCTTGGGGACGTTGTCAGCTGTGGAAGAAGAGCAAGGATTGGGTAGAAGTGGGGACCAACCGGGCCCGGCCTCAGGGCAGTCGGTCCCCATAAACAAGATCCCTCCCCCTGCACCCCCGGGGGGCCCCCCTGCTCAACTCTGGAGCCCTGGTTTATTGCCCAGCCCGAGGGCCTCACTCCTGTTTCCCCCAGCCCCTCCCCTCCAGAGACTTTCTCTTGTCCCTCCAAGAGGATGTGGGATCCGACAGTGTCCCAGCAGTTGGAGAAGCCACACTGGAGAGTGTGTGAAGTACGACCAAGAGGAGAGAGTTTGCTCCACTGAGTGGAAAATATGGGGGTGAAAACCAGCCAGAAGTTTGGCAAAGAAGGTAAATTATGTTGCACCTTGTCGTCAGCATCATTACCTGTGCAACATACACACATTCTTCCATTTTATTTTCATGCCAGCTCTATGGGATACGAATTGTCTTCACTTCAAAGAACAGGAAGCTGAGGTGACCTGCCCAAGGTCACAGAGCCAGACCAGCAGGCCTGGACCTGAACCCAGGCCTGTGACATCACAGCCTGGACACCCAACTTCCATCGCTATTGTTGGGGTGATGCTGATGACAGCAACAGTTTCTCCACTCCCCTCACCTCATTCGGAGGGACGTTCTAACGGTACTCATCTCGCTGGAATCTCACCACTTCCCACTTTACAGAGGGGGAGCCAAGGCCCAGGGAGGGAGAAAGAGAGGCCCACGGAGCCAGCTTAGCGGGTGTGGAACAGACAGGCCCAGGAAGCCAGGCAGGGCTAAGGAGGGGACAGGAGGGAATGAGGCTGATGGTAAGAGGAGGTGTGCACGTACCTTGACCAGAAAGCTGCTGTCACTCTCCTGGGTTACCATGACCACTGAGTCATGCAGCTTCTCATCAAAGTGGACGTGGCTCTGGGAGCCTTCTGCATCATGGCCTGCTGCAAAGCGGATACTCCGGACTCGGGGCTTGTTGCCTAGGAGGAGAGTGGGACAGGGTTCCAGGGACTACAGGCTTCCCCTGCCCCCAGGAAACAACTACCCCTTGTGGCTTCCCCGCCCCTTGCAACTGCCATTGACATCACCCACTACCCACTGGCTGGACTCCTTTCAGGGCTAGGCTACCTCCCACCAGACACTGGGGCTCATGAGGCTTGAGGCCCAGTCCTCCCACAAAAACATACCCTAAGTATGGGTGTCAGGGAGAGTCAGGAATTGGCAAGCATGACCCCTCCCTTAGAGGAAATAAGGCTGACACCAGAGACAGGAAGAGACAGACTTTCACCTAGCCCCAGGCGAAGCTAACCTCAGCTCAGGCCTCAGGATCCTTGTCCAGGCCTCCCCTTCACAGGAGCAAACTCCCCATCTCTGGGACCTTCTCTTTTAGGTATGTTTGTGCCCAAGGTCCCACCTGTCTCTCCTGATGACCCAACCTGGTAGAGGTGAGGGGCAAGGACAGGAACTGGCTCTATGGGACCTATCTGGGTAGGGGAAAAACAAGGGGTGGCAAGACCCACTGAGCCCACTCACCTAAGAGAGGCTGCAGCTGCCCCTAACTCATCACTGATCATTGGTAGGAAAGATGGAAGAACCCAGGGGAGCCTCCAGGACCCTTCCCAGAGACACCTTCCTCTGTTTAACCCCTTACAAGGCCCTCAGCTGTCCCTAGAGGGATCAGGTTCTCCAAAGCCAGGAGACAGGGTGTTGAGACAGGCAGAGTACCAAGAGCTGGGCCGAGGGCCTACCCCTGGGGGAGGTCTGTCTTACCAAGAGCCTGACCCCAGCCCTCACTGGTCCCCACAGCCCCTACACCCCCCAAGAACCCTGCTCAGAGTCCTTCCCATGTGAGGGCCCAGGCCAGCCGTGGCCTGGGCTCTTGGGACACCCAGTGGAGGCTCACAGGAGCCAGGCGGGCACTTCCACATTCCCTGCTGAGACACCCCAGACCTAACCCTCAAATCTTATCAGGCCTCCCTTGCCTAAAACCGTCCATTAGCCCTTGTGGACTCTGAACAAACCAAAATTCCTTTCTATGGCTTTACTCACCTTGCCAGTCTCAGGGCTCACCCAAACCCCTCATGCCCTCCACAGCCCCCACAGGGGAACAGGGAGGCTGGAACACAGGGGCAAGAGGACACCCCTCCAAAGACCAGCACACCAAGGAACCAGGAGGGGTCATCACATTCCCTGTTAGGGCTCGGGTGTGCCCCAGGACCTGGCACAAACGCTGGTGCAATTACTGATGTCATTTGTACTCACAATCAGACACGCGCACACAGCCAGTGGAGGCCCCACACGCAATAACAACCCTCCCACCAGAGCCCGCCAGAAGACCCTGCAAACCCCACCAGGCCAGAATGGCACTTACCCTTGTTGGCTGCAGCCATGGATGCCCTCCCTGCCAAGGGCTGAGACACACAGCTCCTATTGGACCCCGCCACTCAAATTCAGCAGCCTCCCATGCTCTAAGGATACCAGCAGGAGCCTGCAGGGCGGGGAGTGGGAAAGGCACAGGTCAGGGCCACCCATGGCCTAAGAGCAGAGACCTCCCTTTAGGGAGGACCCCAAACCCTGCTGCTCTTAGCAGCCCAAGTGGTGCCTGCGTCTTCTAGCACAGCCCACACTCCTCTACCCACAGCCCCACTCACCCAGAGCCCTGCCCCCGGCCTGGCTGCCTGTTGACCCAGGGCCCAGCCAGCACGCGCTGAGCTGCAGCTTCTGGGTGCCAAAGTGCCAGCACAGGACTCTGTGCCCAAGCCACCTGAGGCTGATGGCAAGGGCAGTCTGGAAAGGAGGGGACTTCTTTGGCACTTTCCAGGAGCCAGTTCTAGAGCTGGTGACCCCAAGGGCTGTACCCTCCTATAGCCAGAGTCCACATTATTCAGGTCACACAGCCAGTACAGCTGAGTCCCGGTCAGCACAACAGTATGCTTGGAGGGGAGCAAAAATGAGGGCCCATGGAAGGTAACACACCCTTGGAGCGTTCCCTGCTGGTGACCAGTCGGAGCCATATACAAAACAGACGCCTGCGGAGAGGCTGACCCCCAGCTCAGCGGGAAGCCTATGTGAGCCCCCACCAGCTGAGCTGGGACCATCTCAGCATCAAAAATAAAATGAGTGCAACTGACAGAAACAGATGAAATATCAAAAACTGGGGCATTGAGAGATGAGGGAAAAAAGAAGAGAGAAAGCCGAACAAATAAACAAACAAACAAACCCAAACCTTCCTTTGTCACCACTGACTGTGGCAATGCCCTAGCTCTTTCCTCTGAAAACTGGCAACAGCGAGAAGTACTTCAGTCTGTCTCTTGGCCTTTTCTGTAATGATGTTGCTCTGGTGGTTAAAAGAAAGCTCTTCTTTACAGAATTCTCGCTATTAAATAACAAAGGAATGACCAAATGCCAAGTGATTCTGCAGCCCCCAATTCAGGCCGGAGGCAATGAGTCAGTGGCTGCTAAACCCGGAGGGAAAAGGTTGACAGAAGTGGATGCTCACAGATGCCCACGAGGCACCCACAGATGACCAGGGCTCTTAAGGGGAATGACACAAGCCAGCAAAGGAGAGATGTGACACCAGCCAGTCACGCACCAGTCAACTGCCCCTTGTTCACAGTGGAACCTGACACACTATACCTCCTGATGGGAGGCAGCACCAAGGCCCAGCACCTGCCCCAAGTGTCGAAGCCAGCCCTAGTCAAGCCCCTAACACCAACTTCTGGCCGAGTGAAAACACGGAGGTCAGTGGAACAAATTAAATGACTCCACGCTCTGGCCAGTGAGGCTCAGCCAGCTGCACCTTCATCCAGGAAACAGAAAGGCTGCAGGTTCGATTCCGTCAGGGCGCATGACTAGAGTGACTGACTAATGTTTCCCTTGATGCTTCTCTCTTGTATGAATTTCCTCCCTGCCCCCTTCCCCTCTCTAAAATCAATATGCATGTCCTCAGGTGAGGATAAATAAATAAATAAATAAATAAATAACTTCCTCCAGAAAGAAATGAGACAAACCCAGAAGGCAGGATAGTTATAGGAAACTGGTTTGTTTCCCCCCTCCCCAAAGTGGTAGAAGAAAAATAAAGGAAGGGAGGTTTAGATAGGGGATGAGCAGAAAACAGACTGTGGGGCCCTGGCTGGTGTGGCTCAGTGGATCGAGAACAGGCCTGCGAACCAGAGGGTCACTGGTTCGATTCCCAGTCAGGGCACATGCCTGGGTTGCAGGCCAGGTCCCTGGTGGGGGGTATGTGAGAGGTGACCACACATTGATGTTTCTCTCCCTCTTTCCCTCCCTTCCCCACTCTCTAAAAATAAATAAATAAATAAAATCTTTAAAAAGAAAAACAACAACAGACTGCGGGGCCACCGCCTGGTTTTTGTAGTTTTACTGGAACACAACGACGCTTGTTTGTTTCCATGTTGTCCAAAACTGCTTCTGCAGTAAAAGCAAAACTACTTCGAGGAGTTGCTACAGAGAGCACACGGCCTGCAAAGTCTAAAATATTTACTATCTGGCCCTTCACAGGAAAAGTTTGCCAACCGCTGGTCTAGATTAACACACAGAGACCAAGAAGGCAGGATACTCCATGGGACAAATGACCTGTTTTTTTTCCACTCCACCAGCTGCAAGAAAAATAAATGGGGTAGGGGGTTTCTAACTACCTGTAAAAACTGTATCTGAGGGATAATTAGGAAATAGGAATGGGACTGGACCTTAGATGACAGACTTAAGAAGTAAGAGTGGACCTTGTTTGGTGAGATACTGAAACTGTGCTCTGTAGAGAAGTATGTCCTATTTTTCAGAGATACACACTGAAGGATTTAGAGATAAGTGACCCATGAATGACCTCGGCTAGTCCAGGGAATGAGGAAGGGAAACCACGGGCTGGCAGCCGCACAGTCAGGAGCTGGGCCTATGCAGGGCATGACCTGGAGGTGTCTCAGGTATTGAGCTGCCTGGGAGCCAGCTTCACCTCCCCGCCCCACTTCCCAGTTCGAGAAGCCCACCCAGGCCCAAGCCCTCCCTCATGCGCAAGGTGATCAGCTTGGATGCTAGGAACCCCTGGTAGAAGGAGGTTCAAGGCTTGGGTCTCAGGAATGCAGGAGCCACCAGGGCAGGTACAGCTCCAGGCCAGCACACACCCCTAACCCCTTGGAGGCTAGCTCCCAAGCCCCACCCAGCCCAGGGTGCAGGGTGGGGAACTATACCCCCATTCATCTTTGTCCAGGGCTGCTTGGGGGTCAGGCCCAGAAGGGCAGCCCCTTAGCCTTGGGTTACTCGGCTTGTCCCCAGGGGTCTTGGCCCTTGGAGAGAAGCCACCCCATCCACTCCAGCCACCCTCTGAAGCTATGGTGAGAAAATGGCCATTAGCAAGGGTACCAGACCATCTTCCTTACCTTTTGAAAACGTTGTTCCAGCCACACGTCTACAGCCACAAGGGAATGACCGCCCAGTGCCTACAAGATCCCCGCATCTGCCAGGACACTGAAATTCTTAACCAGTGGCCAGTGAGCAAAGGCTCCTGGGGACTCTTCACAAAACACTCTGACCTAGTACTAGCAGGGCCCCTCCCTGTTTCCCTGCCTGTTGCCTGCCTGGAACAATCCTGTCCCCTTGGCCTGGATCTCAGCCCCAGAGTACCTTTCTTAGGTAGCATACCACCACCCACTCCTGCCCATCCCCGTATAGGCCTGAAAAAAATATTTAAAAGGATCCCCTTTCTCCCTTCTGGTATCATTTGATATCTATGTTCCCCATCTTACAAGGACAGTGGCTGTTTTTGTCAAACTCTGTGGTCCAGCATCCAGCCCAGCACCTGGCAGGGAAAACCTATGTTCGTGTTTGTGGAATGAGTGGCCGAAGTAAGGGGAGCCCAAGTCTGGGCCTTGACTGGGCCCTCTAGGCAGCTGTGGGAATGACTCTTTCCAAATGCTCTCAGGAAGAGGAAGGCCCCATCTCACTCTCTTAGCCAACCTCTGCCCTAGAGGGCACACCCCTCCCCCATCTCAAGCCTCCCCCCCAGGCATTCTTCTAGCATTACCCCCATCAACTGGTGACCTGCCTGGTCCACCCCTGACATGGAAAACCTAGAGGGTAGGGCCTACGTCTCATGCACTGACCAGAGCTCAGGCCAGAACGAGCAGAGGGGGAGGCAAGTGACTTTAGGGGCCCAGAGGAAGCTAGAAAAAGCAAGCATCCTTTCTCACAGCAGAGAGTCCTGCCAGAAGCTGTCCCCTGGAAGCCAGACTCTTATCTACACAATTCCTCATCAGAAGCAGGAGGAGAGGATGTTGAGCCCTGTTCTCCTGCAGCTGTGTCCACAGGGAAGCTCTAGGCCCCTTCCTGTGCCAGCCAAGTCCTGAGTGTGACCCAAGCCTCACAGCCTTCCAGAGCCCAGCAGTCCTGGTTCCGATTCAGGCTCCATGGGCAAGTTACTTCACATCTCTGTGCCTCAGTTTCCTCATCTGCGACACAGGAAAAAGCAGTGGCCTCTTCCTCAGAGGGTTTGGTACAGCCCATGTTTGAAGCTCTGACAACGCTCCCCACTCCACCTCCATCTTTGCAAAAGCAAACCCCCAAAGGCCTGGTTTCTGAAGCAACGGGCAATTTCAGGGCAGCACTGGCGGAGAGGCACTTTAGGCAATACTGGAACAGCCAGAAATGGCACCCCCCCACCCCCTTGGGACTTCAGCCTTCTCAGAATACAGCTCAGGGGTTGAGGGGCCTCCCTCCCCTTTCCCACCTCTTCCTGCCTTCTCCTTTCCTCACTCCCAGGCCAGACATGTCCCTAAGGATTGTTAGAACAGACTGCTGGGAGCCTGCTGTGCCCCACACCAGAGGGACTCACAAGACTGATGTGAAGAATGTACATCCTGGGGAATGGCCCTAACCCAGCCCCCCCCCAAAAAAAATTGACACCCCCTCTTATATGGGCTGTCAACAGGTTGGGTGGTACCATGGACAAGTCACAGGATGGGGAGGGCTAGAAAGCTAGAACAAGGGCCTTGGGGGCCTCTTTGGCTCTCGGTTACTCTCAGGGAAATTGGGGAAAACTTCTCTCTAGGGGATAGAGTGCTGCTAGCTCAGGTCCCTCTCCGCTTTAGTGAGGATGGCTGCTTCAAGGTTCCCCCCACCACACCTGGCCCCGGCACCGGGCAGGACTTAAGCCAGATCCAGTGGAGCCTCTGGCATGAAGAGCAGGCCCAGGGACACGACAAGTGAGTAGACAGATGGACAGTTACACAGAAACCCAGAGTTCTCAGCCCCCTAGACTCCTGCCCCGCACGATGCTAGCTGCTACTCGAGGCTGTTCCACACTGAGACCCAAGGCTCCAGACTGGAAGGAGGGCCAAAGACAGTCTATGTGACAGGTGGAGCTCCAGAACCCGCCACCTTCTTGCCCTTCCTCCACCCCACAGCTGCACCCCCATACCACCTCTCTGCCTCAGAGGCAGGTCCTAAGTCTCAGGCATCAAAGGACAGGGTCAGCCACAGCTTGTCCTCTGCTTTGTAGCTTGGGACAAACTAACCTCTTGGGGCCTCACTTGCCATTCATTCCCCAATCCCCATTCTCAACCTGTTCCGGGACTTTCCAAGCCAGGAACTCCATAACCTCCCACCCTCCCCTCACCCCCAACCCAGGGCTCAGACCTGGCTTAAGCACTTAATCCATCAGAAGCACAGTCTAGCTTCTCATTCAAGCTCAATCTTGTAAAAAGAGTGCCCAATGAGGCCACACTGACCTGCTGACTCCAGAACCCGACAACAGACTGAACACACAGTTGGGGGCTCACATACCTACACCAATGCCTGGAAAGGAAAGACTGGAAGTCGGTTGCGGCTGCGGCTATTACATCCACTCAGTCTGGATGTGACTCCAGCAGGCCGAAGGGGCAAGGACAGGTGCAGGTACTCTCTCTCTCACAAAAGGGTGGAGCAGTAGTGAATTGGGAAAGGGACCCCCCACCATGCCACACCCTCCTGTCTCCACAAGAAGTGCTGCATTCCTCTGCCCATTATTCCCTCCTCACAGCACCCCTCCCCAAATCCTCAGCTAGGAGGTGCTTAAATTTCCTCTAGCCTCCAGGCTGCCTGCCCCAACCTGGTGGTCCCAACAAGTAAAGGCCAGGCAGGATTCGGGGTTATCAACCGTCCCTGACTTTCTTAGGTTCCCTGGGCAGGAGGAGGGAACTGTAGAGAGAAAGGCCCTACTCCCACTTCCTCATGCCAAGATTCAAGAGGAAAAGCAGCCCAATGTCTCCTTTCTCAGTCCAGCAGGGCCCCTGCTCACCAGTCCAGAAACTATATCGAATCCCTCCTGCAGGGTGACAACAGGGAGGTGGCTGGTCAAGTCCCCAGATGCACTAGGGTCCACGATGTAGGACCCTGTATCCCTTCCCGCCTCCATTCCCGTGGGTGTGGCGCCCCCATCCCTATCCCATTCTCATCCTCTCCGAGGATAGATGAGGCTGAAGGATGCCCCCATCATACCCCTCTCGGGCTGCGGGGTGGGCTCTCCCCTCCATTCCTCAAAGATAATTCTGTGCCCTCCCCACCCTGCCCTCCGTTGACGCAGTCTCCGAAGCCCGCACTCTCCGACATCAATACCCTCCTCCCTGAGGGTGCCGAGGCATTCGAAGCTCAGAGAGGCTACCTGTCCAAGGTCACACAACGAGGCGGTGGCAATAGCTGTGGGGGGAATGCTGATGGCGCTGACCCCATTACGCCCCCACCCTCATAGTGTTACACATGCCCCGGACAGCGCCCGGAGTAAAATACCCCAGCTACACCAGCTGATGGTCACTCGCATCCCCAGGGCTGGACATCTCCCCAGCTCCGATGCTAGGGAACCCTCCTGAGCCCGGCCCCGACAGTGAAGCGGCTCCCCTCTAACCCCCGCCCCGGCCCAACGCCCCACCGGATGGGGTCTCCTGCACCGACTGCTTAAAACGGAGGCTCCGCCAGAAAGGGATCCCCGCGAGCAGGGAGGAACCGAGAGGTGGCAGAAGGAGGAGCAGTCCTCACCGTGCAGGACGCAACCCAGAGCCGAGTCTGGTCGGCCGCGGCTGGGGAGGTGGCGGTCGCGGCGGCTGCAGGGGGCTCAACGCTGAGCACGAGGAGGGATCCCGGCGCTGCAGCCTCCCGCCTTACGGGCACGCCCCCACCTCCACCCATTGGTCGACCGAGGGGGTGGGGCGAGAATGCTTCGGGCCAATAGGCGAACGCCAGAGAACAGCCAACGGGCTTTGCGCCACTATATCACGTGCTGGGTGCCCTGCGGCTGCGCAGTGCGAGACCTCACTTATCCAGGACCTCACTTAACGTCGGGGAGTTATCGCGATATAGGCAGCAAGGCAGCCTGATGTATCCTGGGGCTAGCATCCGGCCGGAGGGAGAGAGGGAAGGAGAACTGCCTCGAGCGGGCCCCGCCCGGATCCCACCTTCAGCAGTGGAGTTTGTACCTCCCACCTCTGCCTCAACTTAGAAGGGAACTCCCCTGGATTCTGACCCTTCGAGCGGCCGTAAGGCAGCGCTCGGGGCTAGGTGGGGCACACGAAAGTAGCTTCCCAGCCGCTTGCGCAATTGATTCGCCTCTCTCTAGGTCCTGTCCAGGAACCGCTCTGCTACCCCTGGGTTTCGGCCTCTTCCCCTTACACCACCGCCCCCCGCCCCACCTCCGCCTCGGAGGAAGCGCTCCGGCGTGGACCTGAGACGCGTCCTGGGAGCCCTACTTGCCGAAATAAGCATCAAAACAAAGAAGGCACGCAGGGTGGGGGTTGGGAGAACCTGTGCAGGCTTCCGTGGGGACCGTAGCCTCTGCGCTGGGTCTCCACGGAAGCGGTCGTCATGGCAGCAGGATGCGACTAACTCAGCGCTGCGGGGTGGGAAGTGGGCGCCTGCATAGAGCCGGAAGTGCGAGAGGCGTGGCCCTCGGATCCTAAGCGGTTCTAGCCGCACCCCTGCCTGCGAATCAGTGAAAACGGCCTCACACACACGCCTCTTTCTGCTGGCCGGGACAGAGTCCCTGACATTCCTACAGGGAGCTCTCCAGAGCCTGCAGCTCCTTCCGACATAGCTAGGGTAGAGATGGCCTGAGCGGCTGAGGGCCAGCTACCATTCAAGAAGGACCGGGGTTTCTGCCTTTGTGGTGTCCCCAAGGATCCTACCCTCCTTCCGCTGGATCCCACACTGTTGACAAACTAATCTTTCTGAGCTATTGTTTCTATCGAGTCTTCCCCTGCTACAAAGCGCTCCTTGCTCTGCATCTTTTTCCAGAAGAGCCTAACAAACTTTTTAGCAGTATTTTGGGAGATTCGTGCGCACTCTGGCGTTTGAGATGCTGTCCTCCCCAATAACATTGAGAGATTCCCGCATTCTAATCCCAGCCCACCAGCTCCTGCCAGATGCTTTCTCACTACTCAACCCCACCCTTCCCTGTGCTCTACTATCTACTAGTTCCCTCTCCAGTTGTACTCTCCTGTTTGTTCTACAAGGTCTAAAGCTGGCACACAGTGGGCCCAAAGCAGGCTGCAGTTGTATTTTGTTTAGCCCACATGGGCTTTTTAAAAAAATTGAGAGAGAGAGAATGATCAATTTGTTGTTCCACTTTTTATGCATTCATTGTCTGATTCTTGTATGTGCCCTGACCAGGGATCGAACTAGCAAGCTTGGCATATCCCGATGATGCTCTAACCAACTGAGCTACCTGGCCAGAGCCATCACGTGGGCCTTTAAAAATTATTCTTCATTTCTTCCTCTTCCTCTTTTGAAATATCAGAAAATCTAAGGAGATGAACTCACATTCCAGCATGGCACAGAGGCAGGCACATCAATTTGCCTTAGTCCCCACCAATCCCTATTTTCTCATCTTAATCTTACCTTCTGGGTCTGTGCAGATATTTGATTTCATGCTACCTTCCCACCTGGAATGCCCTTCCTACTCTCCTCTCATGGACAAAACTCACCTGCCTTTTTTATGTCTTTCTACCCACCTTCTCCAAACCATCCCTGGCTCTTTCAAACACACAGACAAACTTCTAACTGGACTGCCACCCTTATCTGTGATTTCGCTTTTCATGGTTTCAGTTACCTGCCATCAACCATGGTCCCAAAATATGAAATGGAAAATTCCAAAAATAAAATACTCACGAGTTTTCAATTGCGCACCATTCTGAGTAGCACGAAGAAGTCTTGTGCTGTTCTGCTCCATCTTGCCCACTATACGAATTCATGCTATATATGCCACCCATCCAGTGATCACATCATGGCCATCTCTGTCATGAGATCGGTTATCAGAGAGACCACATTCACATAACCTTGACTACAGTATACTATCATTGCTCTATTTTATTACTCGTTATTGTTGTTCGCCTGTTACTGTGCCCAGTTTATAAATTAAACTTTATCATAGCTCTGTATGTGTAGGAAAAAACAGTATGTATAGGGTTCAGTACTACAGGGTTGCAGGCATCCACTGGGGATCTTAGAACATAGCCCCTGTGGAAAACGGGGGACTACTGTAAATTGTGTTGTATATTCTAGTACCTGTCTTGGTAAACATATGGGTGCATTTCTCTTGCGTATGTATTGAGGAATGGAGTTGCTGAAACATAGCTGTGGTGGCTTTATAATGTGCCAACTTAGGGTGAACTGTATTCCCAGAATTCTCTTCCATGTATGTTTCCAATTAGGATGGGCCACAACAGACATTGTTGCATCAGATTTGGAGGGTAGAAGAAAAGCAGTGGCTATAATGGTTTTTACACTTGCAAGGTCTAGGCAGGAGCTTTGTGGCCCATGCCCTTTGTTGCTCATCTGCTGGCTCACCTCATTGACATGGGGTAGCACACAGGCCTGCAACTGCTCCTCCTTGCCCCGGATCCTCCTTTAGTTTCTCTGACTCCTGGACCAGATAGGAAAGAACACCAGTTTTTCCAGCATGACACCCACATCACCAAGTTTGGACGCGGTGGGAACTAACATGAGTTCCAGTTTGCCCTCCAGGGTTCCAGCTTGTGCTCGTGGATTCCAACTCATTTTTGCTCTCCCTCACTTTACATCCATCTTCCCTTCCCAACTGCCTGCTCTGTGAACTTTAAGTTCCAGCATCAGATGGAAAACAACAGCTTTACAAAGCCTATTCAACAGTTACCCAAAGTCAAGTAAATCCCTGCAACAGATCCTTTCTGGTTCTCTGATTGAACTGATACAATAGCAGAGGTGAATGCTTAATTTGTTTTGAAACTACCAGTTTTCTGAAATGATTGTACTCACAATCCCATCAGCAAACTATGAGTTCCAGTTGTTTAACATCCTCATCAATATAAAACTTACCAATTAGACCTGACTGGTGTGGCTCAGTGGGTTGGGCGTCGCCCCATGAAACAAAAGTTCATGGGTTCGATTCCCAGTCAGGGCACATGGCTGGACTGCAGGCCAGGTCCCCGGTTGTGGGTGTGAGAGACACAACCGACCAATGTTCTGATGTTTCTCTCCTTGTCTGTCTCCCTCCCTTCCCCTTTCTCTAAAAATAAATAAAGTCTTTAAATTTTTTTTAATTAAAATTAACAATTAATTTTGTAAAAACACAACTCCACAAACCAAAGCAGGGCAATGGGCCATCAATCTTGAGCCTCTGCTCTTAACCATGCCCTATGGAGGACAATTTTACAATACCTACCAAGATTACAAAGGCATGTGCTATTTGACCTAGTATGGACTAAAAGGGGCTGCATACTAAACCTGACAAGCTTAGGGAGACCTGCATAGCAGCCTTACTCAGACACCTAAAGTAGCCACAGAGGATGGTCTGAAATTAGAATTTTCCAACTAGAAGCAGGTCATGGAGGGCAGTCATGTCCGAGTCCAGAGTCTTCCCTGACAAAACGCAATCCTTACCTTACTTGAGCCTGCATATTGTCTTTTTGCATCTAAGATAACATACCTTTGGATGTCAAGGTAACTTCCCTTTCTCCAGACCCCTCTGGGCACAACCACCACACCGGAGAGGAGACCACATATCCCCTCATTGTTACTGCTGTCACGTTAATTGTGGACTGTGAACTCTCCTGTACCCACCTGTGTACAAGAAGTGTGTGTCTATCATTTTACTTTTTATCCAATCCCAGAGGCTTTACAGCCCCTACTCCCACCCCTCCACTCCCCCCCCCCAACCCCCCCCCCCAATCCCACTTTGCTTCCTCTGGCCTCCCTAATCTATCACTAATGGATTTCATGATTGTAATGTATAAAATAAGGTGCAAAACTGCCATTTTCTGGAGCATTTTTTACACTCATTGAGGTTTTGCTTCTCAGCGATTGTCCTCAGTTTGGCTCAAATAAACTCATAAAAATTCTCTACAGGTTTGAGCGTTTCCTACATTGACACTAACAATCCCAGTTCTGGAATTTATCATGCAGATATACTTTACACAATACTAAATCATGAATGCATGAGGTTATTCACTGTTATATTATTAATAGTAAAAGATTCTAAACAAATCAGCGTGACTGGTGTGGCTCAGCTGGGCATCATCCTGTAGTCAGAAGTTGCTGCTTTGGTTCCCAGTCAGGGCACATGCCTAGGTTGCAGGTTCCATCCCTGGTTGGGGCGCATGCAAGAGGCAACTGATCGATGTTTCTCTTTCACACTGATGTTTCTCTCCCTCTCCTTCTCCCTCCATTCCCATCTCTCTAAAAATAAGTCAAATCTTTTTTAAAAAATTGGATGTCCATAAATAGAGGACTGATTAAATTTGGTACAGACAACAGAATTTTATTTGATACAGACAATAGAGCTTTAAAAGCAGGGGAAATTTTCAATGTACTGATACGGAATCTCTTGCATTAGTCAAGATTTTCCAGAGAAACAGAACCAATGGGAGACAGAGAGGAATTAGCACATGCGGTCAGGGAGGCTGGCAAGCTGCAAGGTCTGTAGGATGAGTCAGCAAGCTGGAGGCTTGGAAGAGTCGATGGTTAAGTTCCAGTCCAAAGACTGGCAGGCTCAAGACCCAGGAAGAATCCGTGTTTCAGTTAGAGTCCCAAGGCAGAAAAAAAAAGCCGATGTCCCGGTTTAAAGGCTGTCGGGCAGGAGGAATTTTCTTACTCAGGGAAGAGACAGCTTTTTTATTCTATTCAGGACTTCAACTGATTGGAAGAGGCCCACTCGCATCAGGGAGAACAATCTGCTTTCAGTCTACCCATGTAAATGTTAATCGCATCCAAACACCCTCGCAACAACACTCAGAATGTTGCTTGGCACCAAAGACCTTGGCACCCTGTGGCCCGGTCAAGTTGGCGCGTAACATAGACCATCACATATCTGCAAGAGGTCTCGTTGAGTGGAAAACCAAGACACAGAACAGAGTGGGTAGTCTGCTTCCCTTCATGTTAAAAACATGGTGGGGTGAAGATAATAATAAATGTGCATATTTGTTTGTATTCACATAAAGACACTCTGGAAGAATAAGCAAAAAATAAAGAAAAAGTTTCCTATTGGAGGTGTGGGGGGACCAAGAGGAGTTTTCATTGTTTCTATGTTTTTTTAATGATGTGTTTTATCTATTCAAAATATTAAGTAACAGCTCTGGCTGGTGTGGCTCAGTGGATTGAGCACGGATCTGTGGTTCGATTCCCAGTCGGCAGCACATGCCTGGGTTGCGGGCCAGGTCCCCAGTAGGGGGTGCACAAGAGGCAACCACACATTGATGTATCTCTCCCTCTCTTTCTCCCTCCCTTCCCTTCTCTAAAAATAAATACATAAAATCTTTAAAATTAAAAAAAATTAACAAAAAAATTTGAATACCTTTTTACATGCCTTCTCCCCTTCTAGGAGTGTAAAAACGGGGGGACACAAATCATGTATCATACTCATCTTTTTGTCCCTGGTATTTAGTATATAGTAGACACTCAATAAACATTTGAGGAATTAATAACTGAACCAAAGAAGTCCAATTTAGTGTGATTCTGAAAGGGCAGAGGGGAGTGAGGAGCAAAGTGGGAGAAATATGGTAGTGGCTGTGAGAAGGGAAATTTGGAGAACAAGAGAGATGTTTAAAGAAGAATTATAGACTTATAATGTGTGACATAATCCACCTTCATATTTATTCTCAAGAAACATTCAATAAAATTCTCTATGGCTTTTGAGGTTTGATATGTAGGGTTTTGAGATCTAATTGCAGGTTGAGACACAGGCATATCTAGATAATAGGAATAGGGTGATGGGGACCCAAGGAGGGGGAACCTCCAGGACCTGGTCCAGCCTCTGCTGTGCAGGAGGTCAGTAGACTCTTCAGGGGGTGACCCTAGTCACCAAACCTGCATTCTGGGCCCATTGTGCTGTCAGGCAGAACCATGCCTTACCCCACATCCTGATCCTCAGGCCCCTCCACAAAGCATTCCTACCAGCTCCACACACAGGAGTATACAGGTATGGTCCAAGGATGAAAGGCTCAGAGAACAGAACTCTGGAGACCCAGCGCAGACCACGGAGAGAGAACAGGGCTAGAGCTGGGGTCAATATGTATGTGGGGCTGTGGTTAATTTGGGGAAGACAGGAGGCCAGGCTGAAGCCAGTGTTAACCTAAGGCCAGGCTGAGTGCAAGGGAGGGGCACAGACCAAGGTCAGGAGTAGTCATGCATTTTTATTTTATTATTTTAGGAACTTGGGCAAACAGAATTGAACTCCACATAACCCTTGGTTCATGACACTCTCTCCCTACTTGTCCATAAACAACCCACTTATGAACACCTGTAAAACCTTCACCTGCCCCAAGAACTAAAACATTACAAATAACTTATATCTACATATGTGCTTCTTGCACTTCTGCCCTCTGCTTTCCCTCAGAAGTAACCGCTATCTCAGAATGCATCCTTCACTCCTTTTTCCTCCTTGAAGCCAGATTCTAAAATGGCTTCCAATGCTCTCTGCCTCCTGACATTCAAATCTAAGTGTTCCCTTCTCCTTGGATGTGGGCTGGACCTAGTGACTTATTTCAAATAAACAGAATACGATGGTTGTGATGGATGCCACTCCTGTGATTGCATTAGATAAAACTATAACTTCCATCTTGCTAGCAGACCCCATCTTTCTCCCTTGCTGGATGGCAAGGAAATGAGGGCCACCACCAGCCGACACCCCACAAGAAACTGAAGCCCCCAGTCCAACAGTCCACAAGAAGCTGAACCCTGTGAATGACTATGTGAACTTGGAAGTGAGCCCCTCCCCAGCAGAACCTTCAAATGAGACCACAGCTCTGGCCAACAATGTGACTGCAGCTTTGTGGGAAACCCTGAATCAGAGGACCCAGCTAAGCCATGCCTGGACTCTTGAGCCTCAGAAAATATGAGATAATAAATGAGTGCTGCTTTAGGCCATTAAGTGTGGTGATTTGTTACACAGTAATAGATAACAAATACAAGTTCTTTTCAGTTCTTTTGCTGTTACAAAACGTGTTGCTATGAATAATGCTATACATGGATCCCAGAACACAAACCACAGGGCTTAAGTTTCTCCTGGGCGTGTGCTGAGTCTATGCCTAGGAACTGAATTGTGGGGGGCTCAGGATTTACAAATGTTCCATGTTACCAATCAGAGTTAGGGTCACCCCATGGCCATGGTGTCTTGATCAGGGCTGAGAGTCGTACAGAGGACATATTTAGGGTTAGTCCATGAGTAAGGTTGAGGGTGAGGATGAGGCTACATTTGGGGAGAATCTGCAGTCTAGGTTTGGAGAGAGTTGGAGGACACTGTGGGGTGGGGGGGTTGAGGGTCAGACTAATGAGGCCAAGGTTAGAAGCCAGACTCTCCTAGTGCAGAAGACCTGACCTCTGTGATATCAACCTACCAAGCAGTGGCCACAGAGGGCCCAGCTGCTCACAACTGGGGAGACCCATGCTGGGCAGCAAAAGGGGGCAGGACCTCGCTACCCACAATGATTCAGGCAGAGAGAGAAGGCAAGTGCAGGAAAAAGAGCACAACACCTTTAACAGGGACAGCCCTGTCCTATAAACCCCAAGAATTCTAAAGCATACCTCATGGGAGGGGAAGGTGATCAGTGTAGGCACAGCCAATGTCTTCCCCATACCTGGCTGAGCTCACTCCTCACCCCTTCTTCTTCCGTGCCTGTGCTCCTTCAGCCTTAAAATGGGTCCCAGGTGAGTGCCCAGGAGGGACAAGAGACTCCCTTAGCTGCCTGAGGCAGCTTCCCCCATGGCCCAGGGAACAAGGAATTAGCCTGGATGAAGATACCGCTGACCTCACAGCTGGGTGGGGACCTGATTCTAGAGATGTGGACTGAGCCAGGGGACCATCCCCTAAGGCCCACCACAGGGAGCTCCTAGGTGGAATCCCCACCCGCTGTGTAGGACACTGCTTTGGGGTGCACACCAAGTCTCTGCACATGGTTTCTGGGTTTTGGAAAGCAGTCTATTCTCCAGACCCCGATATAGTGAAGGAGGTGGCTTAGTCCTGGGTTTTGCAGGGAGGGCCCCTGTCCCACCTCCCCGTCCCCATGCTCACCCTCACCCCAAGGGAGGGGTGGCCTTACTCCCCAGGGGGCTCATTGGAGCTGTTGGTCCCTCCTGCCTGTTTGTCAGTTTGTGGGTGCATTGGTCTGTGGTTTCAGGGCTCTGGGGGACACTGGGGCATCCCTGCAGCTCACCGCTGCTTACGTTCCGCCTGCTGGAGCCGCCGGGAGAGGTCATCAATGCGCACATTCTTAAGCTGGAGCAGGTGCTCCAAGCGTCTCACCTTCATCTGGAGGACCTGGGCCACACAGCACAGAGGTCAAGCCCAGAGACCCACTGCCCTCTGTCCCCACCTCTGCAGCCCCCACACCTTCTCAGTGCTCTCACTTGCACGGTCTCCTGTGAGGCCAGTAACTCCTGCTCCTTTTCAGCAATCTGAAGGACGAAGCTTGGGTTGCCATGCAGCACCTGGCTATGCCCTGGAGGCCGGGGCACCAGCAGCCGCCCTGCCCTGGGGTGGAAAGCAGTTTAGCAGAGGCCTGGACTTTGGGGCCCACCCTCACCCTTCCATTGCTCCTTGTCCAGGCCACCTCTCCTCTCTTCTCCCCATTCGTACTTTCCCTACCATCCCAGGAGCATCCCAGCCTCCTGCAGGAACATCACCTGGCATGGTAAAGTCAGGAACTCCCAGCTTCCTTACCTGAGCTGCCCCCCTCCCTGGGGATCTGGGGCACCTTCCCCTCGGGCCTTCTGAGACAAACCTAAGAAGAGGTAAGTGGTGGAGTAACCCTTTTGGAGTCCTCTTCTCCTGTCTTCCCCTCCAACCTCCCCCGACAGGAAAGAAATACAGGAGAAAACTTTCTCCTCGGAGGGAGCAAAAGTAAAAGCCACTTTACCCACATCCATGTAGCCAGTGCCATCCTGGGGAGCCAGCTCCTAAAAGAACCCCCGGGATCCACTGTGAGTTCACACTCGCCCATCCCCAAGTAGCCCTATGTCACTTCCGCTGTCCCCCACCCAGGTCAGGCTCCCTTTAAGCAAGCACCCTCTTCTACACTTGTCACCGAGGTGGGGGCTTTCCACAGCCTGGGAAGCTCCCCCAGAGCAGTGGGAGAAGCCGAGTAGGGTGGCACCTGTAAGGAGCCCGAGCCCTGCTTCCTATGCCTCTGCCTCTCTTCCAGGCGCTGTCTCAGCGGAATGAGCACCAACTCCACCACGCCTGGGGTGCATTGCGCGATCTTGTGCATCACGTCCTCCGGTACCGAGAAGTTCAGCTTGTTCAGCACCTTCCTGGGGGGCAGACAGGGGCATGGCAGACTAGGTCCTCAGGAAATGAAGTGGGGGGAGGGAAAAGGAAGTGCAGTAGTTGCTGTACTAAGTATGCAGCCCTGAAGGAATGGAAGAGTACCACACCTGAGCCCTGTGCTTGGTTGTCCGAAGTTATCTTGTCACCTCCCCAATAAAAGAGCCCCTTGATTTTTGTTCCCAGACAATTCTGTTTGCATTGTCCCTCCCCACCCTGCTATCAACACAGTCCCAGCCTGGGCTGTGGAGACCATATGAGGTGGAGGGGCTGAAGCAGCCCTTCCTGGAAGCCCAGGGTAGGGGCTGGAGATCCTGCTAGTGCAACCAGATATTCTGCTACCTGTTGAGGTGACCCCAGTTGCTGAGCTTCTGCTGGAGAGAATTGGCAGGGACATAATTGTGCATCTCCACCATCTTGGGGAAGTAAAACTTGATGACTTCTGCAACCAGGACTGAGGGAGTGAGAGTAGGAGAAGATATGGAAGATGGGGGGGAGGGGGGTGGTGGGAAAAAGGGAAGGGAGAAGAAATGGGTGGGATAGGAGAATCAGGGGTGGTGGAGAGGTAGAAATGTGGAAAGAGAAAGGGTGATAGGGAGGGACGGGTGGTAGAGAACAGAGAGGGCCGTGAGATCAGTGATCTGCTGGAGACTAAGCCTCCAGCACACCCCAGAGGGGCTATATCCCCTCCCCATTAACTCAGGGCATTTGAAAACTGTGGTCTCTGGTGCTCTAATAGAGAATGAATCTCCAAGAGAGCCCTTCAAGTTCTTGAGGCCCCACCCTAGGTATTTATATGAGCACATACACATACTGCAACACCAAAGTCCCAGGAGAAAGTCATAGACTAATGCAAACAGACAATGTAATAAGATCCCTCTAGCCCTGGCTGGTGTGGCTCAGTGGATTGAGCACCAGCCTGTGACCCAAAGGGCTGCCGGTTCAATTCCCAGTCAGGGCACATGCCTGGGTTGCCGGCCAGGTCCCCAGTAGGGGGTGCATGAGAGGCAACAGATTGACCTGTCTCTCACACATATTTCTCTTCCTCTCTTTCTCCCTCCCTTCCTCCTCTAAATAGCTTTTTTTTTAAAGATCCCTCTAAAGATATGCACAGGACAGACTGCAGACAACAGACTGCAGGCACACATGCCCAGATGCACACAGGTACATATATAGCACACACACTACATACACAGACACACAAAGATGGACAAACACATACACATATTTCCATCACTGGAATTCCAGGAGTTCCAAGAGACAGTCACCAACATACACACACAAGCACACAGAGTCACACATGAGACAGTCTTAGAAACACAGACACCTACAGACACCTACACAGTCACAAAGCAACACATATTTACACAAGACCCCCCCACATATATACAGGCAAGGATGTGTCAATATACATATGAACACACACATATTCAGACTCCCATAGACATACAGAATATAGCAATGTGAATGCACACACAGATGCAAAGATACATACATTGATACGCGTCTTAGGCATTAAGTCCCAGGAGAGAGTCACAGACTCCCACGCTCAGACACACTCCTGCAACTGAAGTCCTAGGAGACAGACATTCCCCCCAAACATACATACCGCACACGCACACAAGCATAAAGACGTGTTTGCACAAAGGCCCCCTTACACACGTACATATAGGACAGAACGTGGGGACACACACAGGCGCACACCTCCGTCACTGAAGTCCCGGGAGAGATTTCGCTTTGGCCGGGACAGAGGGATGTTGTCTACCCACAGGTACAGCTGGTGCAGCGCCTCCTCGTCCACGCTGCCCGCCATTGGCACCCTCGGCAAAGGCAAGTCGTTCAAGCCGTACGGCGCCCAGCCTCAAACTCAGGACCGCTCAAGCGCCTCCTCCCTTGCCGCTGCGGGGGCCCAGATTTGCCTTAGCCTCTTTAACCCGGAGACTCCCCTCCCAGCTGAGAGCGGCCATATTGTTTTCTGAAACCATGACAACCGCCCTTGTCTTCTGGGAGCAGACGCTTCTGGGAGTTGTAGTTTACCCCGTTACCTCTTCTCAGGCCCCAGATTTGAAAGGGCAATATAGGTGGCCTTGTCTTCCCTGCCTCCCAGGAAGAAATCTTTTTCGCCCACGCGCCCTGCTGACCAGCCACTGGCTCACTCTGGGTCCTGACAAAGCCAGCTGGGCCTCCAGAACCCCTGAACCAGCATCCTCGATCCGGATCCCCCACCTGGACCCCTCAGCGATCAGTCCCAAACGAAGGCATCTGCTACTTCCTATCTGGACCGTGTGATGGTGCCTCCGCGCTGGGTCCCTCCACTAAACTCTGAGCTCATAAGCCCATCACCATGCCCCCCTTCCCAGCATTGTTATGTGGGGCATTTAATATATAACCCAGGCTCCGGGAATACCACAGCTCAAGGCCCCAGTGCCTTGGGCAGGTCTTTTAACTCTTAACCCTGTTACCCCCCTTTGTGAAATCCAGATAGTTCTCACCTGTGTGTCCCAGTGGGGTAATGGGGAGGAGAATGGTATTTACAGAAGACCTGTGTGTGTATGGGGACTGCTGGGACAGGAGATGGTTACAGGTATGAGCTGTAAGAACTCCTGTGTACACTTCCACACCCTTCATTTCCCTGCAGAAAGCTATTCTACACTTCCATGGATTAGAGATTGATTTCGGTAACCAGTTGCATTTCAAGAGGACTGCATTTAGGAGGATTAGGAAGATGGGTCCTTCCTTCATAAAAGGCCACTCCTAGGGGTCATCCTGGGGAGAACCCTTGCTTCCACACTAGTGGTGTAGCTCCAGGCACATTAGTGCACCTCTCTGTACCTGTTTTCTCATGGTTTTACTTCTAGGGGCTTCATAAGCATCTAGCATGCTTAGCATAGTGCCTGACATGTGGCGAGAGCCCTATTAACATCTGTTGGTGTTATGGCTAACAAGATGATCTCAGTTGCAACAAAAGGTGTTCTTGTAGGCAGGAAACACATGGAAGGGATTTGCCTTGTTATTTGAGGTGAGACTTGGTCTGACAGGGAGCACCTCGGGAGAAAGCTACCGCTCTACCTCCTTACTCCAGAGCAGGCCAGGAGGTAGGCTGGGTTTCCTTACAACCTCCTGGTCTCCTCTCCAGGGTGCAGATGGGGGTGAGGGGACGATGGGAAGGGGAATCCCTATTACTTTTTGCTGTCACTTAGTGTTGAAGGCTTCAAGGCCTAGAAGGCATCCCTGTGTGCCAGGTGTGCTGAAAGCCAAAGGTGGGGCGGTGACTCCATCCTTTGTTCTCAAGTCATATATAATGGCCCTGGCCAGGCAGTTGGTTAGAGTCATCCCAATATGCCAAGGTCAAAGGTTCAATCCCTGGTCAGGGCACATACCAGAATCAACCAATGAATGCATAAATATGTAAAACAAATCGATGTTTTGCTCTCTCTCCCTAAAATCACTAAATTAGCCCTGACTGGCATGGCTCAGTTGGTTGGGCATCATTCTGAAAACCAAAAAAGTCACCAGGTTCAATTCCAGGTCAGGGCACATGCATGGGTTGCAGTTTCAGTCCCTGACCCAGACGTGGACAAAAGGCAACCAATCAATGTTTCTTCCTCTCTTTTTCTCCTTTCCTTCCTCTCTCTCTAAAAATAAATGAATAAAATCTTAAAGACATAAAATCAGCCCTGGCTTATGTGGCTCAGTGGATTGAGTGCCGGCCTGTGAGCCAAAGGGTCCCCGGTTGGATCCCCAGCCTGGGGCACATGCCTGGGTTGTGGGCCAAGTCCCCAGTTGGGGGTGCATGAGAGGCAACCACACATTGGTGTTTCTCTCCCTTCTCCTCTGTCTAAAAATAAATAAATAAAATCTTAAAAAAAAATAAAATCACTAAATTAAAAAAAATCTTCCGCAGTGCCCTTGCCTTTCTAAAAGGGACCGCACCCAGGGTAGGCAGGAGACAAAAGATTACCTGGATACCACCCCTCACCCCTTAACATTCCAGGGTGGAGAGAGGAAGTAGAAGGAGGTGGGGAGGAGGGAACCACTGGGGTGATGTGCCAGCCCTAGTCAAGGTGGGAAAACCGGTTTGGGGCTCTCCCCTGGCTGGAACTACTGGGGCTTGAAGGTCTCAATGCTGGAGGACCAGGAAGCCAGGGCTGGCCTAAAAGGAGAAAGTGGGTAGGATCAGTGAGGGGCCTGTCTTCACCTTTGGACTAGGGGGCCCCCCTAGAGGGCACCACACATGGAGTTGCTAATTCATCTTCAGCATTTTTGGAGGTGCAATCTCTCCCCAGTAATGTCATCTTTCTCCTGCCACTGTCCCCACTGATAGCCACTAGGCTTGGAGATGCCAATCACTGAAAGGCCTAAAGGACTTCCTCTTAAAGCACCAAGGGTAAACCAAGGGATAACCAAGGGATGCCCTAACATTCCTTTCTTTCTGCCTCTTGGTCCTCACTCCTGCAAGCACCTTCATTAATGAGCCTTGATAAACCTAGTTCCCAGGTGCCAATAATTTAATTTAGCCCAACAGACAGTTGGTTCCCTGCCCCTCCTGTCCCAGTCACCTGACCCCAAGCTTCTCTCTAACCCCAAAGCAGTGCAAGGCCTGGCTTCCTCAAACCCATCCACACCCAGGCAGGTGCACTGAAGACACCTACCTCCCCTAGTCTAGATAGCATTTAGATATGGAGGTGGCCCCTCATCCTAGTTAGGGCCTAGTTATAGCCACTCTCTCAACACTTGCTTTCACCAAGCGAGGACCAAAGGGAACCGGAAAGGATATGTCCCCAACAGACGCAAGGCCAGACTATGAAGGATGCACCCTTGGCTGTTAAAACGTTCACCCTCACAAAAGGGGGGGTGGACAGATTTATTGAATTCAAACTGGGAAAAGAGCAGCTGGACAGCTGGACTCTGGGCCCAGCCCCAGGACTCCTGCCCAGGATAGGACCCTGCCAGAGAAGAAGGAGAGGCACAGGGCCTGCAGATGCCCACAAGGGAAACAAACACCCATTTTCACTCCCCTAGAGGGTCTCTTGGGAACCTCCAATCTGGAAAGAAAACCAAGGGCCAAAGTAATATGGGCTGGGCCAAAGAGAGGGATCAGGGGTGGGAAAGCAGGCAGAGGCAGGCTCAAAAAGCCTGCAGTGAGTTAGACTGTGCTTCTGGAGGTGGTCTGGGGGCAGGGATGGGGGGGCTGCCAGCCTTGTGGGGGCCTAGGCTGGACCTTCCTCTGAAGCCCTTCCCAGAATGGCTTTGGGGTCCCCCCCACCAGAACCTGGTATAGACGGCAGAGGGGAGAGGCACTCTCTGGCCAGGAGCTTCCAGGGCCCAACCCTGGAGACTGCTGTGGCCTAGTCCACTGATGGCATGGTGTGGTAGCACCGGACAGCTCCCCACCTGGTCCCCCAAGCCCAGGGGCAAATGGGGAGGAAACAGGACTCTGAGAAAGAGGCAATAAGCAGGCAGTGAGGCTGACCCTAAGCTCAGGCCCTGCCCAGGTGACTGGGCTTGTTCACAGGGCCTGGTGAACATCACTAAAGGATCTGGGGCTTCCCACTCTAGCTCCATCCACAGCAGCTGCCCAAAGAGCCCTTTGCCCTGGGCTGGTGCTGCCACATCTGGGTCGAGGGCATGGCCAGGTCCAGTGGCTCAGCTTTGATGTCCAAGACCCCGAACTCCGGCCTGCCTGGCGTGGTTCTTCCTGGTCACGTGGACCAGGTCGTGTTCCAAGTGGAGAATGTGGCTCTGCACGCGATCGTCAATGGGGAAGGAGGTCAGATACCGCTTCACCATGGCGAAGTAAGCCATGGCCTCCCCGAAGCTGGGCACAGGCAACTCATCACTATCCTCCTCCTCCTCTTCGTCATCCTCGTCGTCGTCATCGTCATCATCGTCGTCATCCTCCTCTTCCTCACTGTCCGATTCTGAGTCCTCCTCGCCTTCCAGGAAATGGAGGGCAGGGCACGGGGCCTCCTCCTGGGCGCCGTAGCCCCCGAAGCTGCCACCGGCCTCCACTGCGCCCCGAGCCCAGCCCTCGGCCTCCAGGCCCTCGGAGGAGCTCTCCTCCTCCTCCTCCTCCTCCTCCTCCTCATCACTGTCGTCGCCGTCGCCCTCCTCCTCCTCCTCCTCTTCCTCTCCCAACTCCTCTCCCTCCCCTCCCTCCTCCTCTTCCTCTCCTTCCTCCTCCTCTTCCTCCTCCCCGTCTCCCTCCTCTTCCTCCTCCTCCTCCTCTTCCTCCTCCTCCTCCTCTTCCTCCCCCTCGCTCCTGAGGGCAGTGGTGATGGTAGCATTTGGGCCGCCCCCGAAGCCAGCCTCACGAAAGCAGGCGGCTATGTCCGAAGGCTCCACTGCCTGCCACGCTGCGGCCACGAAGTGCAGGGCCTCCATAAGGCCCAGCTGTAGGGCGGAACGGTCTTGGCCCTCCAGCGCAGCCATGGCCTTGAGCAGCATAGCCTGGCGGTAGTGGCCCTTCACCTGTTGGACCACGCCCCGCTCCAGTGGCTGCACGGTGCCCGGAGGGAAGAAGGCCAGCTGCACATGACGCAGGCCCGAGGTATCCAGGGACTGGGCAGCCAGGCGGCCGGCAAGTAGCAGGACTCGGCGAGACTCTGCTGCCATGCGGGTGTCTAGGGCCTTTAGGTACTTGGCCAGGGCCTGGGTGGTGACACCACCCTTAGAGTTGGCGGTGTAGTCGCAGGGCAGGCCGGCTTGGCCTGCACGAGGCTTGGCTGACTTGCCCGCCACCAGCGGGGGCAGCTTCTCGCTGCCGTCGGCGTTGGCGCACAGCAACACACTCAGGCGCTGGGTGGCCCTGCGCGCCCGTCCATCGCTGCCACACAGCCCCGCGCCCTGATCAGGCAGAAAGTCGTACCATAGACTCGTCTCAGTGGCGCTGAATACGTCCTGGGAGGCGTAGCCCTCGGCCACCGACGGCGGCTGCTCTTCCCGAGTGCGCCAGCCCGTAGTACCTCCGCCGCTGCCCTCCGAGGCCACCGCAGGTGGGCCGGAGGGCGCTGCTGGGGCCCGGGGAGCAGTGCTGCGCGAGCGGGGGCGGGCCACGCCACTACAGGACACTACTCCGTGGCGCCGGCGGAAGCGGTCCAGCCAGCCGTTGGAGGCAGTGAAGTCGTCCATGCCCAGCTCCTCGGCTATCCGCAGAGCCTTCTCCTTGAGAATGATGCCCTTCACCGGCAGGCCAGCGGCGCGGATCTGTTGAAACCAGGCGATGAGCAGTCCCTCGAGCTTGTCGTAGGGGGACAGCTTGTTGGTCTTGCGGCAGGTGGAGGCCACACCGTACTTGCGCTCCGACGCCAGGATGGCGCGCTTGTTCTTCAGGATTGTGCTAAGCGTGGACGGAGGGATGTTGAAGCGCCGCGCGATCTCGCCCTTGCGCAGGTTAGGGTTCTCCTCCACCTCCTGGATGATCCGCGACTTCTCCCGGAACGTCAGCTGCCGCCTCTTGGGGCCCATCCCGGCGCGCCCCCCGCCCCGGGGCCCGGCGCCACCGCCGCCGCCCCGGGGCGGGGGGCCCGGGCCCGCGGCGGGGGGCACCTGGCGGCCTCTCCCGCGCGCCCCACCCGAGACAAAGCGGCTCGCGGGGCAGCGGGCGGGGCAGCGACCCGGCCGGGCCGGGGACGCCTTCGGGGACGCCGGCGGACGCGGCGCCGGGCGGCGGGCAGCAGGCGGCGAGCGCGGGCGAGGGAGGGTGGCGCGGGCACGGGAGGCAGAAAGTGCCGCGGCGCTAGGAGCGGGGAGCGCCGTAAGCGGGGCGGAGCGGGGCGGAGCGGGCGGAGCGGGATCTCGCGGGAAGCGCGGGGACGCCCGACACCGCCTCCCAGCCCTCCGCGCCCACCTCCCTCCCCGCCGCCGGGACTGACCGCGGGGGGGCGCTGCGGCCTGCTGGACCGCCCAGTGCTATGGCTTCCGGTAACCTAAGGGCGGGGGCGTGGTACCTGGTCACTGAGCAGGATGGGCAGCGATTTGCTACTTGTAAAGAATAACTACTGTGTTTTGTGTTTTATTAAGGTAAAAATTCCGTAACCCACGTTTTGGCAGAAACTGAAAAATACAGGAAACTAGAAATCACCTTTCACCCCACACCCCAAACACCTGGTGAGATACGCAGGTAACATTTTGATACATTTCCTTCCAGTCTTTTCTCTAGGCACTACAGTTTTCTTTCTAAAAACTTATTGCATAAAACTGGCATCAGACTGTTTAGACCGTATATCTGGCATCCCTTGCTATTTTACCTGGCATCAAGTGATGGGAATTTTGCCATATCGGTATTACCAACATGCTTTATAATGGATGAATTTTATGTAGCCTATTAATACACATTTAGGTTATTTTTATGAGCAACATCAGTTTTAAATCTATTTGATGATACTCCCACAATGCATAAACACTGATAACATCTCAGTGTGTCACATGTGTATAGTAATAAATGTATGTGTTTGTACCTACAGAAATAATGTATATAAATAGTCATGCACGCACACGAATCTCTGAAACCTCTTCTTCCTGCACCAAACACATAAAAATAAAATTCTTAAAACATTGAATGTATTACAGTGATTTGATTTTATTAAAAACAATTTTCCCCTCAAACAAGGACATTTTTTCATTGCATCTAGAGAGAGTGAAAAAGAAAAACTTTGAGAAACGCCAGTTGGCCACCTCCTGCACACGGCCCAGCGCAGGACCGGAACCACAAGCCAGGCAGCAACTGAACAGCAACCCTTTGATGTACGGACGATGCTCCAACCAACTGAACCACACAGGCCAGGGTTGTATTACAGTGATTTTTAAAAATCTCTTAGAGTAATATGAGGAGTAGGCAGAGTGGAAGGCTGTGACCTGCTATGGAAACAGGCTGAGTGAGGATCTGGAGGCGGATGATGCTTCAAGTGAGTGAGTGTGTGAGTGTATACAAAGGAGAAAAGAGAACCAAAGGACCATTCTCTGGGTTCTCCAAGGTAATGGGCTCAAGAAAAAAGAAACTCATGAGATGCAGAAAGTGTGGTATATTTATACAATGGAATATTGCTAAGACATAAAAAAGAATGAAAGCTAGCTATTTGCGACATGGGTGGACGTAGCGGGTATTATGCTAAGTGCAATAAATCAGAGCCCTCGCTGGGGTGGCTCAGTGGATTGAGTGCCGGCCTGCGAACCAAAGAGTCGCAAGTTTGATTCCTAGTCAGGGCACGTGTTGGGTTGCAGGCCAGGTCCCCAGTGGTGGACATGCAAGAGGCAACTACACATTGATGTTTCTCTCCCTCTCTCCCTCCCTTCCTCTCTCTAAAAATAAATAAAATACTTGAAAAAAATACATCAGAGAAAGACAAAGATCACGTGATTTCATTATACATGATTTCATTATATGTAGAATCTAAAAAATAAAACAAGTGAATAAACAAAATAATGCAGAACAGATTCATAGTTACAGAGAACAGACTGATGGTCGCCAGAGGAGAGCCTGGTAGGGGGAAGGGTGAAAGGGGTGAAGGGAAATAAGAGGTACAAACTTCCAGTTATAAGATAAATAAGTCACAGGGGTGTAATGTACATTATGGGGGTAATAGCCAATAATATAATAACTTCATATGGTGACAGATGGTTACTAGACCTATTGTGGTGTTTACATCATAAGGTACATAAATGTCCTATCACTGTGTTGTATACCTGAAACTAGTATAATACTGTATATCAACTATACTTTAATAAATAATTTTTTTTTAAGAAAGGGAGACTCATGAGGAACAGCTGAAATGGTCAAAGGAGTACTAAGGCCGCGTGGTGTTCTGGGAACCGTTGGAAGCAAGTGTAGCTCAGTGCTGGCATAGTGTGCATTTCTCTCTTCAGATGTGCATTGGCTGTTTGAATCCTGTGGATTTTCTAGTCTGTCCTTTGCCCATGAGTCCCTTATATTTGTCTTTTTGTTGGCTCTTAGGAGCTCTTCACCTCTGCACATAAACTTTTTGTTAAGAACATTGCAAATATATTTTCCATTTGTTCTTTAATTTAGCCTGGGGAATCCTAGATATGAGTTTTAAATCTTTAAGTAGGCGGGTCTATCAGTTTTTCCTGTATTGCTTCCGGGTTTTGTGTCTTACTTAGAGAGCCCTTTCCCACCCCTGAGGTATAAATCAGCAGATCTAATCACAAGAGCCAAAAGAAAATGTGGGAGACGTTTCCTATCCGGGCCAGATCAGTACTTGGCCCATAATCAGTGTATGGCCCCTGTGCAGAGGTGAATGTTGGGCCACCTGGCTGAGGTCTCCTTCCCATACATCTTCAGGAAACCTTGCTACATTTCGGAGATTTCATCCATGTGACATGTCCCTCCTGCCCCCTCACCCATTCTAGTTTATAATAAGTGTGTCTTTGAGTAATTGGATGGTGTGTGGACTTTCCCCCCCTACTTTGCTGATTGTTCCAAGTTTTTCTTCAATAAGCAATTACCAACAGGCCCTTTAAAATGAAAGGAGAATGGAAAGCTTGCTGGGGGCCACAAAGAATAGCTATTAGGTAAGTGGAATGGTTATGAGGCCTGGTAGGCAGCCTGGGACAGCCTGATCCAAGAAAAGAGAAGGTGGGCTCTGGAATTCCCTAATGTGGAGAAGTGGAAAGACAGGGCTTATGGGGGAGATCCCAGGGCTCCAGATGAATGGGATGAAATGAAAGGGAGTAGAAAGGGCCCTGTGCCTGCTACAGGCAGCGGTCTGGAAATGGCTATGCCATCAGCACATGTGTGTGGCTTCTTTTCTGTTCTAGAAGTGGCTGTACCAGTCTCTTTGTATGGCACCAACTCTGGGCCTGGAAGTAGAAGACACTGTGGGCCTGCTGATGAGGGGCAGCTGCGGTGAGCAGGAAAGAGGTTGCCCAGCCACTTGAGGACACTTCCAAAGTTCCTAGAGCCAGGAGTCCCAAGAGAAATATCTCATTTCTCCCCTGATCCTTCAGAGCATATGCTTTTATTTTTAACATCTTTATTGAGATACATTTCATGTTCCATACAATTCACCCCACTAAAGTATACAATTCACAGACATATAGGAACTATTAGCACAGTCAATTTTCGAACATTTTCATCACCTTAGAAAGAAATCCCACACCCTTTAGCTATCATCTCCCTATTTGTCCCCGACCCCTTCTCCAGCCGTAAGCAATCACTAACCTACCTTCTGTTTATAGATTTCCCTGTCCTGAATGTTTCATATGAATGGAATCAGGTGTCTTTTATGACTGGCTTCTTTTACTTAGCATCATGTCTTCAAGATTCATCTATGATGTAGCATCTATAGGGACTTCATTTCTGGTGGCTGAAGACTGTTCTGTTGTATGGGTATGACATTTTGTTTATGCATTTACCAGTTGGTAGACATTTGAGTTGCTCACACATTTTGCGAACGTGAATAATGCTGCTCTAAACATTTGTTTGCAAGTTTTTGTGTGGACATACGTTTTCATTTTTTCTTGGGTTACGCCTAGGAGTGGAATTGCTGGATCTTATGGTAACTCTATGTTTATTTGTTTGAGGAGCTGCTAGATTGAGATCATGTTCTTTTAGTTAATCTAAAGATTATACCCACTCTTACCCTGGCTGGTGTGGCTCAGTGGATTGAATGCCGGCCTGCAAACCAAAAGGTCGCTGGTCCCATTCAGGGCACATGCCTGGGTTGTGGGGTTGGGGTCCCCAGTTGGGGAGGTGTGAGAGGCAACTGATCAATGTATCTCTCACATGTTGGATGTTTCTCTCTCTCCTTTCCCCTCTCTCTAAACATAAATAAATAAAATCTTTTAAAAAATAAAATAAATAAATAAACCCATTCTTTGGAAAATATTTTAAAATATAGAAATTTTTGAAGATAAAAGCATTTAATCACCTTTAATTTAAATGATACTTTTCTGTATATTTTGTTATTTTAGTTTTTTTATTTTTATTTTTGCTTTTATTTTTGTTTTGTTTTTTAATTATATTTTATTGATTATGCTATTATAGTTGTCCCAGTTTTACCCTCTTTGCCCCCCTCCACCCAGCATCCCCCACTCCCTCAGGCAATCCCCACACCATTGTTCCTGTCCATGGGTCATGAACATATAAGTTCTTTGGCTACTCCATTTCCTATACTGTACTTTACATCCCTGTGGCTATTCTGTAACTACCTATTTGTACTTCTTAATCCCCTCACCTTTCCACCCATTCCCCCACAACCACTCTTACCTGGCAACCATCAAAATGCTCTCCGAATCCATGATTCTGTCTCTTTTCTTCTTTCTTGCTTAGTTTGTTTTTTAGATTTAATTGTTGATAGGTATGTATTTATTGCCATTTTATTGTTCATAGTTTAGATCTTCTTTTTCTTAAATAAATCCCTCTAACATTTCATATAATAATGTCTTAGTGATGATGAACTCCTTTAGTTTTTTCTTGTCTGGGAAGCACTTTATCTGCCCTTCCATTCTAAATGATAGCTTTGCTGGGTAGACTAATCTAGGTTGTAGGTCCTTGCTTTTCATCACTTTGAATATTTCTTGCCAGTCCCCTCTAGCCTGCAAAGTTTCTTTTGAAAAATCAGCTGACAGCCTTATGGGAACTCCTCTGTAGGTAACTAACTGCTTTTCTCTTGCTGCTTTTAAGATTCTCTCTTTATCTTTAACCTTTAGCATTTTAATTATGATGTGTCTTGGAGTGGGCCTCTTTGCATCTGTCTTGTTTGGGACTCTGTGCTTCCTGGACTTGCATGTCTATTTTCTTCACCAAATTAGGGAAATTTTCTTTCATTATTTTTTAAAGATTTTATTTCTTTATTTTTAGACAGAGGGGGAAGGGAGGGAGAAAGAGAGGGAGAGAAACATCAATATGTGGTTGCCTCTCACGTGCCTCCCACTGGGAACCTAGCCTGCAACCCAGGCATGTGCCCTGATTGGAAATCCAACCAGCGACCCTTAGGTTCACAGGCCAGTGGTCAATCCACTGAGCCACACCAGCCAGGGCTCTTGCATTATTTTTAATAGAGCCACACTTAACATAATATTTTGTAGCCAATATTGTAAACATCTTTTCATGTCAATAAGTATCTATATCAGTTCAAAATTCTTTTACTTTAGGAATCCTTTCTTCAAAAGGCCATTTTTTCAAAAGCCCATTATGTAATCATTCAATAATCAACAATTACTTGTTGGGCCTCAGGAAGGTGCCAGGCATCCCTACCCACCAGTACCTGTTCTCTTTAAAAAGCTGCAGGCTATACACAGGTATTGCACCCTCACTGACTATTCCCATGTTGAAGGACATCCAGCTTATGCTCCATGTTTCATTGTTATTAAAAATGACTCAATGAAAATACATCTGTTTGTACTTTTATCATATCCTTAAGAGAAATCTCTAGAAGCAGAATATTGGGGTCAGAGGCCAACCTGTGGCTGCGGCCAATTTGAAGTGTTGGGAGAAGGGTGGAGAGGTAAATGACATGGTCCCTGCTCTTCAATAACTCAATCAGCTTGAGGAAATGAGATTGAGAAAAGGGAAAAGGAGATTTCAATGAATAAAGCCTATACCTTCCAGCAGTTGCTCTTTAGGAGTTCATTCAATGCATACCTTTTGCATCATTGCAAAAGCTAATAACCTAAACGTTTAGCATTAGGGAATTCAGTAAATATATAACGTTATGGTACTAATATGGATCTATGTTCAAGTCAAATAGAGAAAGCAAGGTATAAAATAATGTTCCATATACTATTTGTATATTTATAAGAATAGGGACACATTTCTGCTTATAAATGTAAGGACGGGTCCTGTTCTCTCTTGTAGCCACTAATTTCCGAAGCAACTACCAAACACTTGAAATGTGGCACATCCAAGTTGAGATGTGTTGGGAATGTAAAATGTGCAGTGGACTTGGTACCAGAAAAAGTATGTAAATATATATTATTAATAATTTTTATGTTAGTGACAGTATGTTGAAATGATATTTTGAATACGTTAGGTTAAGTAAAATCATAAAAATTTTTATATTTTTTTTTATTTTTTTAATGTGGCTACTAAAAATTTAAACTACATATGTGGCTCGTATTTGTGCCTCACGTGATTTTTTTTTAAAGATTTTATTTATTCATTTTTTAGAGAAGGAGAGAGAGGGAAAGAAATATCAATGTGTGGTTGCCTCTCCTGCACCCCATACTGGGGACCTGGCCTGAAACCCAGGCATATGCTCTGACTGGGAATTGAACTGGCGACCCTTTGGTTCACAGCCCACGCTCAATCCACTGAGCTACACCACCCAGGGCTTGCACGATGTTTTTATTGGCTTGGACTGTTATAGATGATGCAACAAACTTATTATAGTGGCTGCCTCTGAGGAGGGGTCCTGAAGGTTTGTGTGGGGTGGGAGATTGAATTTTCCCTAACTTTGTGTACCATTTGAATTTTCTTCTTTGTCTGAATTTTCGGTACCAGGTACCAGTTTTTAAAAAATATTGCACATGTCAGTCCATGACAAAAAATAGCAGAAAAATTAGTGCCATAAAAGTAAAAAAAGATGCTATTTGGGAACAGGCTTGGAGAAGCAGAAGGATTGTAGAAGCACATGTTAATTTTTCGTCCCACTGGCACGGCTCCAGGGTCACAGCAGACCCCTTACTGAGCCCAGCGCCGGATGTGCAGTTGGTGCTGGGTCATCCATTTCTTTCCATGGGAAGATGGAGCCTTCTGCCCAGAGTGTCATTGGATGGGAGGAATCCTCTTACTCTGATGTCTGCAATTTTTTTAGCTTATTATTATTGGCTAGGTTTTTTTTTTACATGAACACATAATCTATGATCTAATTGGCAAAAGGAGATTCAGGAAGATACACAGAGCTGCTGTGTGGGATGTGCTGGAATGATCCCTCTGTGGTCTTGGCTCCTCTTCATTGGCCCAGAGGTGACCTTCTGACTGTGGGACTTCAAGGGGTTGGAGTAGAACTGCCCTCTTCCCCTACCACCACCACCTCTGCACACCCTATAGAAGCATTGGCGGGGTAACCTCTGCTGAGCTGATTTTAAAATGCAACCCTCAGGGCAGTTTTATTTCTGGTCTTTTTGGTGGGAAGACCCCCAGGGCAGTCACAGCCTTGAATCTTGGAGGTCTGGAGCTGGATTGTGACCTCAGACTTCAGCCCTCCTGCCCAGCACACAGCATAGGTCCTGGCACAGCACAGGAGCTGGGCAAAATGTTGAGAAAGGAAAAGTCACGATCGTCACCCAGGTCATCCCTCTGAGACCATCCCCTCCCTCTACATGTTGGTCCTCAAACCAGCCCAAACCCCCACAGCCAGTCCCCTCCCTTTTGACAACACGGTCCGATGGTTGTAGCTATACAGGAAGGGGCACAAGGCTATAGCTCCTGCCTTCCCCAGCTGTGCCCCCCTCAGCCGGAGACCACCTCTGCCCTGCGAAGACAGGATGCAAAAGCTGCTTGCTTACCGCTCACATGATTTGGGATAGACTTCCAGCCTCGTTCCAGGAAAGTGGGCTGGCTGGAAGGTGATTAGATAATTAGAAGATGCTCAGTTTAATCTAGTGACAAATCAGCCTTTAAGATCATCAAAGAAGCACCAATTAAAAAATACGCTGCCCATTGACACCACATTAGCCAAACTGTCAATGCACAGGAAGCACTTCCCTAACTGGGTTTTGAGGTCATCCACACCCTCCTGCACTCACCGCCCAGCCCAATGGCTAGGCCAACCATTAGAGCACAGGTGGCAAACACCAGGCCTGCAAGCCGAATCCGGCCCTCCACCTTGTTTTATCCTGCCTGGCACCTTGTTTCTACCTGGTGGCAGCACGGAGCTGTCGCTTAACTGTTAAGGAGTAGTTACATGTATACAGTCCTAAAAGTACATTCGGCCATTTGAAGGCAACTGTGAGGCTGATGGGGCCCCCTGGTGAAAATGAATTTGACACCCCTGCATTAGAGCCTCCTCTGGTGCAGCTGGGGGAAAACTGGACCCCTTAGTGTCACATCTAATCTGGGGACCCGGAAGCACCCATCACTTACCCATTGGCCGGACCTGGAGTCCCCTTCCTCTGCGTGGGGCTCCTGGTGGGAATTAGCTTTGGGGCTGCCTGTTGCGGGGGAAGGGAAGCTGCAAAGGCAGAAGTACCTGGGGAGAATCTCAGCTCCACCACTTGCCACACCGTGTAACCTTGAACGAGTTAATGAACTTGTTCTCCACACCTCAATGTCCCCTTCTGTAAAGTGATGAACACACCGCATAGTGCAACTGAGTTTGGCAAACTCCTGGAGCGGTGCTTCTCACAGTGCCTTCCTGGGCTTGGAATTGATATTAAACCGCGGGGGTCCCCCTTGGGATTGTTGGGTCCCCTGGGGCTCTGTCCCATGGGGGTGTATAACTCTAAACCACATCCTGAGAAGCGGAATTTGGGGAACCAGGATTATCAGGCCCCCTCGCTTGTGGGGGCAGGGTACAGAGGGTGGGGCGTGGGAGAAACCCCAATTTCCCGGCTTCACCCAAAGCCTGAAAATGGGTGGGGCCGGGCTGGTCTAGCCGAGGGCGTGGTCCGCGGGGTGAAAGGCGCTGAGGCTAAACCAGCCCGGCGCCGCCCTCGATCCCGCCCTCCTGTAACCCGAGCCTCCATTGGTGGCGTCCGGCGGCGCGGCCGCTGTTATTTTTCGAATATATAAGGAGGTAGAGGTGGCAGCTGCTGCTAGAGGCTTCCCGTACTAGTAGCTGGTCCCCACGTCCCTCCATCCCCCTCCCCACCCTCCCCGCTTCCCTCTCCTCCCTCGCTCCGGCCCTCTTGCTCTTCCTCCCTTCCCCCCACCTCCACCCCTGCCCGCTCCCCACCTGGTCCTGGATAGCTGTGCCCAGTGTCTGTGGGACTCCCGGCGCCCGGCCGTCCGGCCAGCCTCTGCGGGACCCGCCACGATGGACCTGCCCCAGCCGGACCCCACCGCACCGAGCTCGGCTCTCAGTCCGGCGGGTGTGCGCGGTGGCGCGGTGCGTCCCAGCCACCTTCCGGGCCTCCGGCTTGGAGCTCATGGCCTCCTGGGGTCCCCGGAGCGCGCGGCCACTTCGTCGCCGGTCGCCACCCTCACCCAGACCATGCACGACCTCGCCGGGCTTGGCAGGTAGGGCACCCCAAGGAGGCCGGGTGTGGGTTGAGAGGTCGGCACTAGGGTGTTGGACCCGGGCCTCCTGGGGACCCCAGCACGGGATCCGAATCTGAGAAGAGGAGTGGGGAGGCGTTCCGGGCAGTGCCTGCTTTGGGGACCGGGGACAGGGGCGGTGAGGCCAGGACTGTGTTGCTCACACTCTCCAGGTGACCTGCTCTTGGCCAGCACAAGACTCTGAAGACCCTCTTTTTTCCCCCGCCTCCCCCTATCTCAGTGTGCCTCCACCATGCTGCCTCCTTAATTTCTGTCCAAATCGCCACCATTTTGCCCCAGGCAGGGGATCGTGAGCCTGGAGGGGGAACTTGAGGGTGGCAGAGCAGTCCAGTTCTCCTATGTCCATTGCCCGTGCTCCCTCTTCCCCTAGTTCTTTCGTGGGGTTAGAGGGTTAAACGCTGGTCCTACTCCCTGAGCTAGCCTGCAGAGTCCAGGCTGGGTTGTCCTCCGAGGAACGGAAACCTAAGCCTTGGCACTTCCTCCAGGAAGGCTTGTGGATGGATAGGAGCCTAAAGGCCCTCCAGGGCTGTTCAGCTGCCCCACCATCCCCCAGGATGATCCCCAGCCCAGTTCCTTCCTTTTTTCTTGGGCTCACCTCCTCTTGTACCCAGGAGGATCTTTCTTAAACCAATCAACAAAGACACTTATGGCCTCTGTAGAAGGAGCCTGCCTTGGCCTGAGAAGAAGTCTTACATGTCATCACCTCCCTTGGGGCAGTCAGAAGCTGGATGGGCCCTGCAGAAGTGGGTGGCTGGTGGGAACATGGGCCAGCCAGCCCTTGAACCCCACATTTACTTTTCTGCTTCCCTGGGTCCCTGCTCCCTTCCCAGGGAGAGCCCAAAGAGTCAGGTAGGCAGCCTGCTCACATGCCTATCCCTGTCCCCACGGCGAGCGTCTGCATCCTCTCTGTCGTCTGAGTCCTCTGAATCTTCTGATGCAGGTGAGGCCCAAGGGAGTTTGGGGGGCAGCCTGAGCCTCCCCATTTACTTGCCAATCAAACTAACATCCTTCCAACAAACTGGGGGCCTGAGAAGCCTCCCCCTGTACACATATAGTGAGGCTCACCACATCCAGCCCGGAGTGGCAGAGCTAGTGGTTGGGTGGGGCCCTCTGCAGGGGATGAGATCTCACCTATTTAAAACCAAGGCCCCTGAACCACTGCCCCGCCTGGGAGGCGATAGGGCTGAAAGCTGGTTATTTTATCTCAGTTGCCCGTCAGCTATAATATTTTCCTTTTAAAAAGCTGCTATCTCTTCCAGAACAAATTATCTTAAACCAGTTCAAGAAAATTGCTTAGCAAAGTTGTGGTTTACAAACCATGTAGAGGCGTTTCCATAGTAAATGGGAAATGGAGCTCTGGCCATTTGGGGGTTTGTGTCAGCCCTTGGGGTCCATGGGAGGGAGGTTTTTCTTCATATTTGAATGTGTCAAGAGGTGAAATAGAAACTGTTTTTTCCCCCCTTCTCTGAATAGGGTTGGAACATGGTGGGGGAAGAGTACAGAAAAAGGCAGTACTTTTAAACCAAAGCACTCTGTCGCCTCAGGTCTCTGCATGGATTCTCCCAGCCCCATGGACCCCCAGATGGCGGAGCAGGCGTGAGTAGAGAAGAGGGATTCCCTATTACTAAGGAGTTGGCATCTGCCTTTGGGAATCCCAGCTGTAGCGCAAACTCACTGGGGAAGCCTGGGAGAGTGCACAGACCCCTCCAGATCCCCATGTGGGGGAGCTAATTGACCTGAAGTTCTGGGATTCTGCTCTCTGTCTTGGAGAAGGATCTGCCCTCACAGGAGCAGTTGAGAGCGGGCTCAGGGTCAGGGTGGTGGGGACAGTGGCCTCTGGGAGCAGCAAATACTTGATGCCAGCCAGCCCTTATGAGAATACAGGCCTGGTATGTGTCCTGTGTTCCTTTCTGCCTATACACATTTTGTTTTTTGGTGAAATATCACGCTTTTAAAATATGGTCCTAATCCAAAACTTGTATCACTGTAGGCCAAACAAAACAGTTGCTGCAGGCTGGTTTAGCCCTCGGCCATCCTATCAGCAGCCTCTCCCTTCAGTGACACTTGACCCTCTGGTCCACCCCTGGACCAGGTCCTTTGTGAGGACCAGAGAGGGATCTGGTGGGCTCTGCTCAGGACATATCCCACGGCCTTGGTTGTAGGGCAGGAGTAGTACCTTCCAGAACATAGCTGTTCCCATCCAGCTGTTTGAGCCTCAGCAGGGAGGGCAGCTGCCAGGCATTAGTGAGAACAGCTGGGCATCCCCAGCCTGGGCTGGGGCACTAAGCCTTTGGGTTTAGGGCAGTGGCTGTCTTCCCTCCCACTGCCTTTGATCACACTGGGCTGGGCTGCAGGGTTTGTTCACAAACAGGAAATGGGGAGAGAATTGGGTGGAGGAACTGAGGTTAGGTTTTGGTGGCAACACAGAGCTGTGCGTGCTTTACCCCCCAAGGGCCAGGTGTAGATTAGAAACCAAGACAATGATATTTGTCAGTCCTGATGCCAGGTTGGCTGGGCACAGCCACCCCCACACATATACCTTGGGGCCAACCCCTTGACATTTTACCCCTGAGTGCCCCCCACCCCCCACACCTGCTGTGACGGTTACACAGCTTCTCAGAAAGAAGCTTGTGTGTGTGTGTACGCATAGATGCACAAAGCCCTGTGTGACAGGTGGTCTCTGGTAACATAGCTAGGGGGGTGGGGCCTATCTACAGAGGCTTGTGCTCCAGCCTCAAAAGGAACATCTGTTGGAATCCCTTGCCTGCTGGCCTCTCCTAAGGCAAGAGGAGGGGGTGGGACAGAGGCTGGGTCCTGAAAAATTCCACAGGAGGGAGAAGAGGATGTGACCCTACATATTTGTCACTAGGAGGTCTGGCATGGCAGAATGTGGCTGATCCAGGGGCACATTAAACCAGGCCCCCATCCTGGAGGGAGCCAGGACAGCCCCACACAAGGGGAGGGAAGCCCAGCTTTGCTGGCATCCAGACCCTGGAGACCCCCACATAGTCGGCTAAGGCCTGTCACCATGGGATGGATGAATGCCTTTCCTGGTGGCCCAATGGCCCCATGAGGTGATTTGCATACAGGTGGAAGGCCTGTGGGCAAGCTGGCGTGAACGTTGTCTGGGTAACGCTCAGCCACCCTCGACCTACCCCAGCTGTCTCCCATTTACTGCCATTCTCTGGGCCCTCTTCCAGCCAGGGCAGCCTTTACAATCCCAGGCTGCCTCTCGTCTTCTCCCGCCCCAGTACATGGGGCCCAGATGGCTGACATTCTTCCGCTTCCCCTTTCCACTGTCCTTAGCCCTTGTCCCCAGGTCTGGTGGACTGGGGACCTGATGCTGATAGCAGGTGATGGGCTGTAGTAGGACGTAGGCTACATGGGACTCTGCTTTCTCCTAGGTTTGAACAGGCCATCCAGGCAGCTAGCCGGTTTATTCGAAAGTAAGTGCTTGGCCTTTCTCTTGCAAGCTCTGGTGTTCCACCCACCACAGGCTACCTCTGCCCCCCTCATTGGCATGGGGTGGGTGTTCTCCCAGGCCCTCCTGTGGGGGGAGGTGCTCAGGGCTCTGCTGGAGGGGCATCCTGGACACTCTCCTTTACGGTCCTGGACTCTCCAGCCCTGACATGTCCCTGTTTCCTTCTGCAGCAAGCAACTCACCATCCGACGCTTCCAGTCCTTGCCGGTGAGTGCCCTCTGAGGCCTGACAGGGGCTCAGGCACACTGGCCAGGACTGGCGAAGGGCAGGAGGGGTCTGGGGCTCAACTCTCAGAGGGTCCATTTGGTGTCAGATGTCTGGCTGTGGGAGAGGGGGCTTGGGAGGTGGATGGGTGAGCAGGGGGATTCGGGGAGGGGTGGGAGAAGGTAGGGCCTGGGCTGGTGCCAGAGAAATGTAACCTTCAGGACCTGCTGCCCTCCTGGCTCTCTAGGTGAGGCTTCTGGGCCATAGCCCTGTGCTACGGAACATCACCAACTCCCAAGCACCTGGCAGCTGGAGGAAGAGCAAGACGCGTGGCCAACCTGCCCACAGCTCTGGGGAGGACAGAGAGAATGTGCGCTTCCAGCAGGCCAGAGTGGAAACACTTAAGGGAGAGAAGGGGGAATGCTGGGGTGGTTCTCTGGCATTTGATGACACCCCCCTACTCCTTGCTCCCACCTTGCCCACAGGATGAATTTGTCTTCAAGATGCCACAGACGCCCACACATCCCGGCCATGCCCATGCTCTGGCTGAGTGGGCCAGCCGCAGAGAAGCCTTTGCCCAGAGGCCAAGCTCAGCCCCCGACCTGATGGTACATCAGGAGAGCTGACCCTTGCAGGGCAGGCATGCCCACAGGGCGGGTGCCCCCAAAGGCAGCCTGGGAATGGGAGGGTGTTTCAGAGCCCAAGGTGGGGGAACCTTTTCTCAGAAAGATAGGGGTGGGGACTGCCTCGGATCCCCACCCCTGAGTAGCCTGTGTCTGTTTGTCCCCCACACAAGTGTCTCACCCCTGAGCGGAAGATGGAGGTAGAGGAGCTGAGTCCCCTGGCCCAGCGTTTCTCCCTGACCCCCACTGAAGGGGCTCCTGACGAAGATGACGGGTTTGTGGACATCCTGGAGAATGACTTAAAGGTAAGCAGCCTTGCTCCATCAGGCCCCCTACATCTCCCTCCCTGGGGTCCCCCAAAGAGGAGAGCTCTGAGCTACTGCAGCAAGACTACGATCCTATTCCAATGTCAGAAGAATGGGGGTGGGTGGGTGTAGCTGAGTCGCAGCTTGACCTCTGGCCAGTCAGGGAAGAGCAGGCAGCCAGTGCTGCAGTGAGGGGAAGAGGGGCAGGGCAGAGGGAAGGTGCTCCTGCGTGGCCAGTCTTTTCCCGGCTCTGTGCAAGCTCCAGCAGTGAGGGGTCCCTGCCATCTCCTGGCTCTGGGGGGGGGCTGCCCTGTGTGGAGGTGCTGGGAGAACAGAGAAGGACTACGCTGGAGGGGTTTGGCTTGTGCCTGTGGGTACCACCATATCTTTGTTGATTTGGCCTCAGGATGATGATTCAGTCCCCCCAGGCATGGAGAGCCTCATTAGCGCCCCACTGGTCACAAATTTGGAAAAGGAAGAGGAGCAGGTGAGCTTCTGGGGTGGTCCCCTGAGAACTTGGAGGGTGGGGCCCTACCCTCCAGGTGGGATTGGAGGGGAGCAGGAGCTGAGCACTCTGATCCCCAACCCACCACCCTTGCCAGGACCTCATCATGTACAGCAAGTGCCAGCGGCTCTTCCGATCTCCGTCCATGCCCTGCGGTGTGATCCGGCCCATCCTCAAGAGGCTGGAGCGGCCCCAAGACAGGGACTTGCCCATACAGAACAAGCGGAGGAGAAGTGTGACCCCTCTGGAGGAGCAACAGGAGGCTGAGGAACCTGTGAGTACCCTTCTCAGCCAGGGTGCAGGCAAGGGGGGTACCAGCCAGACTGGGCATGAAGGGACAGCCTCCTCCCTGACCCTGGCTGCCATCTGTCTCACAGAAGGCCCGTGTCCTCCGCTCCAAGTCCTTGTGTCATGACGAGATTGAGAACATCCTGGACAGCGACCACCGTGAACTGATTGGGGATTACTCCAAGGTATCAGCTGGCAGACCCTCACGCTCCACCCCTTACTGATTGTGTTCCCCAAGCCCAGCAGCTGCTTCAGTGCTGCCCTCTCTTCTCAGAGGCCCCTTTGCTTTGTCATTTGCATTTTATCATCCTTTACTCTCACCTAGACTCATCTCTCTGGTTCTCCTTGGCCTTCTGACTCTCTCCCATATGTCCGGGCATCAGGTGGTGTCTCCACCTTGGAAAACGTTTCCAAACTGATATCTTCCTTGATCCTCCACAAGCCTCATCCCCAGGACTGACAGAGCTGGGGGCAGGAGGCAGGAGTCCATTGCTTCTGCTCCCTTTCATTTCCCCTTGGAAGGTTTTTCCCAGGGTATCAGACCCAAGACGTGCCTCTCAGTTGCTATGGGAATCAGAGCTGAATTTGAAGGTCAAGTCAGGTGTGGCCTCTGGGCTTGGGAAAGAAACTCCATCCTTTCCATGCCCCGCATCTTATCCATTTCACTTTGTTCCTCTTTTCTTTCTCAATCTCTCTCTCCCCACTTCCCTTTAGGCCTTCCTCCTACAGACTGTGGATGGAAAGCACCAAGACCTGAAGTACATCTCACCGGAAACGGTACGTGCATGTTAGGCTTCTCTGGGAGTAGGCTGCAAGCACTGGGTAGGGTAGGGTAAGGTAGGGTAGGGTAGGGTAGGGTTAGGGGTCAGCCCCTGCCTGCCAGCCTGACCTGCTGGGACCTACCTCCGTGGCCTCCTACAGATGGTGGCCCTGTTGATGGGCAAGTTCAGCAATATCGTGGAGAAGTTCGTGATTGTGGACTGCAGATACCCCTATGAATATGAAGGCGGGCACATCAAGGTGAGACAGGGTGATGAGAGGTGCTAAAGACCCACCAGTTCCATCTGTCCTCTGTGGGAGCACCCTCTTGTGGGGAAGGGTCCTGCCCAGCAAGAGGTGGTGTCACCCATTAGAAAGATGGGAACTGCTTAGGGGAGGGGTCCACCACCCAGACCCAGGGCTGTGGCCTGACCTCCAACTACTCTGGCAGACTGCTGTGAACCTGCCCCTGGAACAGGACGCTGAGATCTTCCTGCTGCAGAGCCCCATCACAGCCTGTGGCCTGGACAAGAGAATCATCCTCATTTTCCACTGTGAATTCTCATCTGAGCGTGGGCCCCGCATGTGAGTCCCAGCTCCACCCAAGTTTGTGGGTGCTGGAGCCATCCTATGGCTGAAAGCCCTGAGCCCAGCCCTCCTTGGCCTGGACCTCTTGTTGCATCTGATTGCCTGGAGCAGACCTCACCCCTGCTTCCTTGGGCATGGCACCCTGCTCCCGTCTCCTCCTCACTGTCCTTCCCACCAGGCCTCACGCCCCCATCCATTACTACCACCCCCACAAAATCTGGTTCCACGCCTTCAGCAGTGTCCTTAAGATCCAAGGGCCCAGTCCCAGTCCTCAGTGACAATGACCCTTCTAGTGTTCAAATGTCCTTTCCTTTCCTCACCTCTCCCCTACACCAAGTCTCGTCCAGACCTCAATGTATCTCTTGAATTTTGTCAGCATCTCTTGTTCTGCTTCCCCTTTCCAGGTCCAGGCCATATATTACTAAAAAAGATTCTGCAACTGCCTTCTAGAAACAGAGAGGCCCCTTGATTTTCTTCCTTCCTTCCTTCCATCTCCCCAGCCTCTTCTGTACCCAGTGACGAGACTGACCAGAAAGTGCCTGTACTCGAGCCTTCTGTGGTCCTCCGGGGCCCTCACAGGAGTGGGCGCAGGGAACAGGTTTCCTGATGCCCACCTTGTTGCACGCCCAGCTCTGATCCCCATGCCCCTGTTGGTCCCAGGTGCCGTTTCATCAGGGAACGAGATCGGGCCATCAATGTCTACCCCAGCCTCCACTATCCTGAGATGTACATCCTCAAAGGCGGCTACAAGGAGTTCTTCCCACAGCATCCGGTACCATGGGCAGGGGTGGCCACCACCTCCACGGGAGGGTTGGACTGCAAGGAAAGGGCTTGGCCAGGCGTCACCCTGAGAGAAGAAGGGAGGGCTCCCCCCCACCAAAGTTATCCGTTCCCCCATATTGACTGACCCCTCCCATCCTGCCCTAGACCTTCTGTGAGCCTCAGGACTATCGACCCATGAACCATGAGGCCTTCAAGGACAAGCTGAAGACCTTCCGCCTCAAGACGCGCAGCTGGACTGGGGAGCGGAGCCGGAGGGAGCTCTGTAGCCGCCTGCAGGACCAGTGAAAGGCCAGCCACGGACTCACCTACCTTCATTGCCTCGGGTAGCCTGGACACCAGCCACTCAGGGGCCTGTAGGCCTGAGAGTCTGCTGGGGGCCCCAGGTACTGTCCAGGGAAAGACAGTGAGGGTGTCCTGTCCATCTACCCCTAGCCTCGATCCCCTTGTCTCCCTCCAGCCATACTCCATGTCCTGGTGCCACCCCCCTACCAACACCCCAGCCCCTGGAAGAACCCAGCCTGTTGACTTAGTGAAATTGGATTAAGGCCAACTCAAAGGAAGTATTTTGTGTCCAGCAGGAACTTTTTGCTTTTTTTCTTCCTTGTTGGGGTTAACCCTTTGTCTTTCCGTGTCCAGAAGAGCCCCCATTTTTCTAGGGACTTTGTTTGTAAGTATGAGGCTGGGAGAAAGCCATGGCCCCCAAGATGGGCCAGAGCCTCACCCCTCCTGGCCTGGGGAGTCAGCGCTGTGCCCTGGCCCACACAGCACTCCTAAGTGTGTCTGTGTCCTCCTTTCTTGCTCCCTCTTTCCTGTTCCTCCTTATGTGTACCTGCAGCACAAACATAAGCTCTTACTCTTTCTGTTTCAGTGTTACCTGCATGCTGGATTTGTCTGTCTGATTTTTTTTGCCCATCTCAGGACATTCACAGGTCCTCAGGCCGTCACCCTAAGAGAAGAAGGGAGGGCTGCCCCAGCCCCAAGTTACCCATTAGGTCCCCCTGTCCATTTGGGTTTAGAACTCAAACCTTAATTAGCCACTTGGTCTGTCTTCTGTTGCCTCAGAAAGGGATGTTATTATACTTAGGGGCCCTTGGGCGACGGCTAAGGCCTGCATCCTTCACCTCACTGGAATCCCAGCCCCAGCTGCTGTGAACCCTGGGGCCTGACTTGTCAGAACTCACTGCTATCTTGTTGTGGATGGACAGATGGATGGACGAATGGATAGATGCTGTAGATACACAATGCCTTGCACCTACAAGCTGCTGAGTGGAGTAATTTCAGTGAGCATGACAGGCTGTGGTAGAAGTGTATGTGTGTCTGTCTGTCTGTCTGAACAAAGTCTTTACAGTTTAAAGTTTGGGAATACTGAAGGGGAAATGTCATGGAAGCAGCTAAACCAAGGACAGAGCCACCTCTGACTTCTTAATCTCAGGGTGTGGGGAGGGCTGTACTTGAAGGCCTTGAAGAATCATCTGTTAGGGCCTCATTTCAATAAAGCACTGAACAAGTTGAGCAACCCGCGCTGTGTGTCCTGTGAGGCTCTTGACAAGACCATGCAGAGACCCTGGTGGTGGGATACGGCAGGGCAGTTCAGTGAATCGGGTCTGGAAGACTCCTGGAAGGCAGCCTCATGCTATCTTCCCATCTTGCCAAGAATCTGGATTCAGCCTCCTTCTTCCCTTCATCTGGCCATTCAAGCACTCTTGGGCTCATTCTTCCTAAACTTTGAGCCAAGAAGGCAAGAGTGACTCCATGACTCCTCTCTATAATTGTCAATAGCTCCATTGCTGACAGAATAATCTGGCCCCTTCCCAGCCTCATTCCTCACCTCTGGCTGACTCAAATGGTTCATACCTTATTCTTCACATTTGCATTTGCTGTGGTACCCTCAGAAATGCTCTCCCTTATCTGTTTGTTATTCCTCCATGGACCCAGCATAGCTTCCACCACCTAGGAGATGCTGGGCTCAAGACTAGAGAATGGGAAAGGACCAATCTGAGAGAACTGGTCCCAAGCCCAAACCCAGTGTCAGGAAATCCACTCGGAATACCACTGCTGTTAACAACACATACATAATACACACCCAATGTGAGCTGTTCGTGATTGCAGGGGCTCCGCTGTCAGAGTGCACACACGTCAGGGATCATTACTACTTTTTGCACAGAAAGTAGATTATTCACTCCATTTTGCAGATGGGAAGATGGAGGCTATTTCTAGCAACAAGAAGAGTCCAGATTCCCAGGCTGAGCCTAAAGGACCATCGCTTGACCCCCAAGTTTTTTATGCCTACATGGTTTTTATTACTGGTCCAGAGCCCCCTGCAAGGACACAACAGGTGGGGGGGCCTTGGGAGAGGCTGGGCCTCTGCTCATGAAGGTTGGGACCCTGAAGACTCCAGAATCCCCCTCTATCACCAAGCAGGCAGCTAATACGAAGGCCAACATTTATTTGGGTGAGGGGGCTTGACCCAGAAAAAGAAATAGCTGTTCAGGTGCCTGAAGAAAGTACAGCTCTGGGCATTGTCATGCTGAGACTCGCCTGCCCCACCCTGAGTGCTTGCTCAGGTGGTCTCCTGACTCCCTCCTCCTACCTGGTTTTACAGCAAAGGAAGGCAACTGGATGCTCAGAGAGGGCACTCACTTGCCCTAGGTCACGCAGCAGATTTGAGCAGAGCAGGTATTCCAGCTGTCCAGGACTCCCACTCCTCACTTCCTGCCTTGGTCCCAGAGCAGCCGAGGGGGTGGGGCTGAGCTGCCTGGCTTCTGCTCTGAGTGTCCTCCTCCCACTCCATCAGTCTGGATCAGATCACATGGGGAGAAGGGAGCAACGGGCGCTGCGTGTCTACCAATGCCCAGGCCTTGTGCCAGGTTCTGACATGCACAGCCATGTCCGCCACCCTTGTAATCCACCACTCGAGTCAATTGCAGCCATGAGGCACTTAGTCTGCTCCACATGCTTTTATGTATTAACTCCTAAGCTTACCAGGTCAGTTTTCAGCTCATTTTGCAGGGGAAACAGAGAAGGAGGCCAGGCAGGTGACTTTGGTCAAACCAGGAAACAAAATTTCCCTGAGAAGGCCCTGGTATGGGCATCTACCCTGAGGAAGGTGTGGGCCTGAGCCTGGGGAGGGGGTGGACTCAAGCCACAATACCCCCTGACCTTGGGAAGTTCAGGGGATGAGGCAGAGGTGGCCCAATTCCCCAACCTGCCAGCAAAAGAAGCTGTAACTTTCTGGATGTTCATAAAGGGAAGAGGATCAGACAAGGAAGTGGTTTAAATCCTGGGCTGCCAGCCAGTTTTAAAGGTTGTTTTGCTTGGGACAGGGTGGGGCTGGAATTCCAGTCTGCAAGGAGCCATGTGAGGCCAGCTCACGTGGTTAAAGAGCCGAGTGTGGATGCAGATGGGAATCTGGGCTGTGCCAGGCCTGGCCAGGTCAGTGGGTAGGCATGGGGTCTGGACTTCATCTGAATTGCTCTCCAGGTAACTTGCAATGACAAGTTTTAAAAATAATGTTTTCTTTTAAAGATGAATAATCAACGTTTCCTCAAGGGCACACATCTTAAACATAGAGCAGAGACCTGAAGAACCACCACACAACTCAAGGTACAGGAGTGTATCCAATTCCAGGAGGTTTCTTTTCTTTTTTAAATTTTATTTTTAGACAGAGGGGAATGGAGGGAGAAAGAGAGGGAGAGAAACATCAAAGTGCAGTTGCCTCTCACGTGCCCCCCACTGGGGACCTGGCCCGCAACCCAGGCATGTTCCCTGACTGGGAATTGAACCAGCAACCCTGTGGTTCGTCGGCTGGTGCTCAATCCACTGAGCCACACCAGCCCGGGCTACCAGGAAGTTTCTTCATGGTCTCTCCCTGTTACCTGAACTCTGAGGTCCCCACTATTCCGATCACTCTCACAGTAGATTAATTTCACCCATCCTAGAGCTTCATTTACATGAAATCGTACATTTCTTACTCTTTTGTGTCTTACTCTTTCGCTCAGCATAATAATTTTGGGAACCATCCATGTTTCCTTTAGTGGGAGTTTATTCTTGTTCATCCCTGTATAGTATTCCATTATATGAATACAGGGTCCAGCAGAAGTAATGCCTGCTTGAGTGTGGTTGGTAGGGTAGTAATATAGGTACAATGACTTATAGTTTTAATGTGAACATTTCACCTAAAATGTTACATGGTGTGCTTGTGTGATATTATTATGTTACAGAATCACATGCTTATGATTTTGTAGTCAAAAGGGGCGTTATTTGTGCCAGGTCCTGTGTACTCCTACACTGAATTATTCATTCTACCTTTCTCTTCTGGTTTTTAAATAAAAAAATTAAGGTATAATTTATATGCAGTAAAATTCACCCATGTGAGCGTGTAGGTGCGTGAGTTCTGACAAATATATAAAGTTGTGTAATCTCCACCATGATTGAGGTACAGAACATTTTCATTCTGCCCTCCATGAATTATTTGGAACTATTTCAAACTGTACTGAGCATATACCCAGGAGTGGGATTGTTGGGTAATAGTGTGTGTTTGTGTTAGAGTATTTTCCACACAGTTCTCTAGGGTTGCTATACCAACTTACTTCCCACCAGCAGTGTCCAAGGGTTCTGTTGCTTCATATTCTCATCAAAATTAGTAAATTTTTAAAAATTCTACTTTATTGATTTGAGAGAGAGGAAGAGAGAGAAAGAGAGAGTGAAGCATTGATCTGTTGTACTACTTATTTATGCATTCATTGGTTGATTCTTCTATGGGCCCTGACCAGGGATCAAACCCACAACCTTGGCATAATTATCGGGATGATGCTCCAACCAACCAAGCTACCCAGCTCAGACTGGTAAATTTTAATCTCTCTCTCTTAACTAGGAAATGTAATTGCTGTATATAGCTAAGAGCTTTATTGTCAAGTCTCAATCTACATGCCATGACATGGCAGTAGCCGGGGTTAGAGTCTCACAGACCCAGCCTCTCCTATACTGAAATATTAGCCTTACTCTAGATTTTCCCTCATCGAATTCTTTAAAAGTCAAAGTGACTCTGGAGTTAATTGGCTGTATGTCACTGGCGTGCATCCATCCACTGACGACAGCTCACGACCATCTAGAAAACTTATGATTTCTAAAAAATCTTTATCCTTGGAACTGAACACACAGGCGCTGTACTTTCCAGAGGCAATAAACTGTTGGTGCAGAAGGGTGTTTAGACAAGGAGGGCCATGGCCATGCGGGATCTGGAAACAATCAGGAGAGGGAAGTTGTGTAATGATGGAGAAGTGGCTGTTTTGCAGCCATGAAAGTCAGGCTCCGAAGAATGTTGTTTAATGTGAAGTTACTCAGTCTATTGTTTAAAGAAGGCAGTTGGTTATGGGACAGAAACTAAGAAGCAATCTCACCCAACCCCCACGGGAGTTTGTATGGGTATCAGGCAGTGCTGCTGGGGTTGCTCCTGCCCCACCCAGCCCACACAGTTTGCACACCCCTAGGAGCGGGTGATGACAGCAGCTGCCAGGCTCTGAGTCAGCAGGGCCTGGGGCAGTGGGAGGGGAAGGGGCCTCACGTGGCTGGGCCTGAGCTGCCTCGTGGGGCCTCCTGGCTCTCAGCCCTGCAGGAAGCAAGGCCCTTTGAAAGAGCGAATCTGCACATGGGCTAGTCCTCCTGGGGCCCAGCCAAGGACTGCTTCTATGGGTCCTGGGGCTCCTTGAGGGGAGTACTGGGGGGGGGGGGGAGCTTCCTGGGTTAGGAGCACACATGGAAAATCACCTGGGTGATGGGTTATAGGAGAAAAACTCAGCTGCTGTATGTAGGAGGCAGGTCGCCTGCTGCACAAGTCCCAGTAACAGGAGGCTGTGAATAGGGGTTTGGTTGGTGGCAGAGAAGGAAGCCATCTGGATGGTCCATGGGAGGCTGCCCACCCAGGGCATTGTCATCTCTGAGCTGGTTCAGGGAGTCAGAGGGAAATGAGAAGGCTTGCCCGACTTTGGTCCCCTTTATTCTAAGGCAACCATACCTACTCAGTCTCAGCTGGCCTGTATTCTCAAAAACCAGATCCTCTCTCTCTCCTAATTTCTTGCTCTAATCTTCAAGAAATGGCTAGACATCTAGTCAATCAAAAAAAAAAAAAAAAAAAAATCCACTGCCTGAGGCTGGCAGATTCCACCTAATTGCTCTTCCCAAAACCAGAAGGAGGTGGTAGCTTATTGGTGTAGCCTGAAGTCTCGGGATCTATAAAGGTCACTGATAAGGGTTTCCAGCTGTCAGAAAACAATGGGGCTACTCTGGGGGAATGAGCTCCCTGTCTCTGGAGGTGTCTAAGCAGGATTTAGGGTTTGGGGGTTGGTCCTGATGTCTGGGAGAAGTAGCAGAACTTCCTAAGTCAGGCTGCCCATCAGTGATCCTGCTGTGCTTGGGTGGGCAGGGAATGGAACCTGCTTTCCAAATTGAGTCACCAAGTGCATCCTGGTGGTGGGTACCAAGGGGGATCAGAGGAGGCACGCACCAGGCTGCCTGCCACAGTGGCACAGGCCTTGCACTGACCTGGGTAGAGAGCAGAGGAGGGTTGGGGGAGTGGGGAAGGGGCCAATGTGAGGGTCTGTAGGCAACCTGCCCAACTCAGAAGACCACTGAGAAGAGCAGGGCTGGGGAGTGAGGCTATGGTCACTTCTGCCCAGAGCTGGATGGAGGGGATGGGAAAGGACAGGAAGGTGTGCCTTCCCACACCGTCCCATCTAGGCAGGTGGGCCAGGCCTCAAACCCAGCCATCTACAGTATCTTCTTCCTTCAAGCTCCTGTAATTTTTTTTGTGCTTTAATTTTACTTTTTTTCCTTTTCTTGTCTGTCTGTCTGTCTTTCTCTTTCACACACACACATACCCTCCTATCCATATCCCATGAACCCACATCAGTACATATTAATTGTGGGCCTGGCCCCACCACAATCTCTAGGGTAACCACTATAAAAGCCTTGCACATGTGAACGTGCACACATATTGCCCCCAACACACTCAGACTGTTCCCTTTTGTCTTCAGGGCAGGTCTCATAACCCCAGGAAGCAGTGGGAAGGTCAGCTCGTCCATCCCCTGCCTCTAGGTTGCCATCAGACCAAAAGACTCCATCTGCTTTCCAGTTCTGCTTTCCTGTTCTGCCTCTGGATTAATAGTTGCCAACATGTATTGATTTACCAAGTGCCTACGACATGCCAAGCTCCATCCTGCCCGCTTCACCCACTGCCTCACTTAGGAAGGAGTTGGGCTGCACGTAACAGAAACCCCACAAAACAGTTTAACAAAATTAAAGTATGTGCTCCTCCTCAGCAAGAAGGCTCTGTGGTGTCTCAGGGACCCAGGCTCTTTCCTGCCTCACTGTCCTTAGCACATGGCTTTTGATCTCAGGGGCATAAGCTGGCTGAGGGCTGTAAAAAGTCAGGAATGGCACCTGAGTCTGCCTCACTCAACTGGACACCACCTCATCTGAGTCCTCCACTGCTTTCAGCATAGTGGTTCACATCAGCTTCTCATTGCTCTTTCCTCCATATACCTGACACAGGTCGGCCCCTCACTGGCCTGGGATTGGACTGGACTCACTGCCTGAGGAGTGGACAGAGGCTGGAAAACTGTTCCAGATGCCAGGTGGCCCCCAGCAACCAGAGCCTTCTGCCAGCTCACTGCTCTAATCAGCTGGCAGACATGAGTCCTGGCTGACAGAGATAGGGACCAGGGACAAGGAACTGGGCCAACATCACCCCCAGCTTTATGGCTGAGGCCCCACACTTTCCAGGCCCACCTCTCTACCTACAAATACGTTTATGTGCTGTACCAGGGTCAAAATGCCCACATGCCCTGGCCAGCCCCTGGCCACCACCTCTAGCCTCCCTTCAGTGATCCCCTGTCCAGGTCCTGTTGCTAGAAGGGCCCAAAGTGTATGCCTGGTGCCAGGGTCCTTGCCCTGTCCTTCATTTTTTCAGTCACCAAGGAGTGTGTTTGGGTTGGCTCCAGGCCTGGCTTGTGACGGCCTTGGGGAGTGAAGCTGGGTGCCATAGCCAGGCTGGACCCCATGAGAGACATCACTACCATAGGCAGACCCTGGGTGCAAAGGAGACCCCTGAAGGCTAATGGGCAGTTTGGACAGGAAGGCTTCCCCTAAGTTTTTGAGCACATTTTGAAGGGCAAAAAGGGTAGGAAAGAGCCGTCTGGGTTGAGGAACCAGCCAGTTCCCTGGGCATTCTGAGGAACAGAATACTGGGGCATATCTGGGGAAGCTCTGGTAGTTCACAAGCCAAGAATTAAGGGAGCATGTATGTGTGTGAGCAAGGGGGACACCCACCCAGGGCAGGCACTGGGAGTCAAGACAGACCTTGCGCAGCCCCTAACACCTCTGAGCCAAGTCCCCAGTTGGGGCTTTTACCCCACAGCAGGGCTCTGGAAGCTGGCACCTGGTTGTGTACTTTTCAGATTTGAGATATAAGCCTCTTCAATGAAGCCTTTGATGACAAGGAGGGACCTTGTTAGAGGTGAGAGTGTTAAATGAAACATCGAGCCACCTACTAAATCCTATGGGCTTCACATGGGCCCAACGAAGTGATTGACTTGCCAAGGACACGCAGCTGGTGACAGGGTTGGGACCAGAGTTTGATAACGTTCTAACGTTCAGACCCCTATTATTAAACCACTGCAGAAACCCATAATGCAGAATCCCACCTTCCAAAACCGCGTAAATATGCATATTTCCCCTAAAAGTCAAAGTTTCCGGGAATGTGTCTAATGATTCCCACGCGTGTAGGCCAGTTTGAGAAATTCGCCCCGCACGTTCAGGTCCTGTGAGTCGCACAACGCAGGGAGGGACGGCGGGAATCTGAGCCCGCCCTCTGGCGGCGACGCGGCCACCCGGCTTCTTCCCAAAGGTTCACGAGGCGAATAGCTGCGCCCCCTCGCGGTCATTGGTCGCTGAGGCTGGTTTGGTCCAGACTCGGTCCAGGAGTGACGGGCGTGGGCAATGCCCGGACCTCGGAGCAACGGGTCTTTTGTCGGATCAGGAAGGTCAAGGCGCCTGGTGTCCAGAAGCCGGAACGCCTGCAACGCCCCCTCCTGGCTCAAGGAGCACCGCACTGGCCTCGAGGACTCCGCCCACCCAGCGCGCGTCACCCTCGTGCTCGCGCCCGCGACTCGTACGCGCAGGCTCGTAGGGGCCACGCAGCCGCCATTGCTTCCCCAGCTGCCGAGCGAAGCCGTGTGTTAGTAGGCGTCTGCGGGAGTAGAGGGAAGGGTGAGTGCGACTCCGTGAAGACAGCGGTCCGGGGCTGAAGGGGCAGTATACTATACTCAGAGCGGCATGCCCCGCTTAGGCCTAACCGACTAAAGCCAGGAACTACACCTCCCAAAATGCACTGCGCTGCAGGGTTGCGCGAGGCAGTGACGTAAAGGGTCTTTGCTACTACCATTTCTCTGTGGGGGGCGGGGGAGCAGGGACGCTTTGGTGGACGCCGGTGGCGCGTTCTACTTGTGGTCACTGTAGATCAGCGGGCTCCGGCTCTGAAAGGGTTTTCGCGAACTTTCCTGTTTGACCGATTTAAACTGACGATCTGTTTACCCTTAATTACAGATATCTGCATACTGTATAACCGCTACCTATGAACCCTGGCTGGCTACTGAGCCAGCCAGACGACACCACCACCACCACCATCACCACCATCATCATTTATTCTTTATTGGGAAATAATCTCCTAGAAAATTTGAAGAATTTTTAAAATAAAAAACTATCTTATTCCCCTTGGTAATTTGGTTGCCGATGTGATTTCCCTTTACCTCTACATTTAGAGGTGTCAGTGTGTATTTTCTAAAAATAAGGACATTACCCAATGCTCAAAATTAGGACATAATGATCAAAACTATTATCTAACTTGCAGTCCATATTTAAATGCTTCCAGGTGTCCTCTAATAATGCCCTTTATTGAAACTACCTTTTTCTTGGCCCGGGATCCCATCCCGGAACATACGTTGCCTTCAGCTGTCTTGTCTCTGTAGTCTCCTTCAGTGTGGAGGTGCTTCACACTTTTGAAGATTCCTGGCCAGTTGTTTTGTAGAACTGAATTTGGGGTTGTCAGATTTCTTCACCACCAGACACTATGGGCAGAGGTGTTGCTGACCAGACTTATTCAGAGGCTGGGCGTGTGTCTTGGGTAGCTGAGGAGGACCAATGACCAGCCGTAGCAGCCTCCAAACATACTTCCAGACCTCCTTAGGCCAGACAGACCCTTTGTGTGGTGGCCTCCCCTGTTGTCTCACATTCATCTCACAGAGGTGTCTGGCTTCCCTGTAGCACCCACCCTGGAGCCATGGTTCATGCCTTCCTCATCCACACCTTGAGGGCCCCACAGGCCGAGGACACAGGCCTTTGCCGGGTACTCTACTCCTGCGTGTTTGGTGCTGAAAATTCGCCGGATGACCCACGAGCACACGGTGCTGAGAGGGACAGGCTCCTCCGCAAGGAGCAGATTTTGGCCGTTGCCAGGTAACCGCCCAGCCCAGCCCACACCCTCATTGAATACATGCCTGATTGTGATAGGGTTTCTGGGGGGCACAGAGGAACGGAAGGAATGAGTCAGAGAGGAAATTTTAGAGTAGCATTTTCCAAAGAGTCTTTCACAGTTGTTCACAAATGTTATGTGAAAAAGGGTTAAAAAAATACTATTATTAGTTAGGTTTTAGTTAGCATTTGTTGAGCCTCAAATATGTGCTAGGCATTTATGTTCGGAGCCTTTCCTGTATATGAACTCATGTAATCCTTGTAACAGTCTTTTACAGTGGGTACAGTTATTATCCCCACCTTCCAGGTGAGTAAAGTGAGGTACAGATTGTTTAAGGAACTTTACCTGTGCAAGGTTATGTGGCTAGAAAGCAGTAGAGCCTGGGGTTTGACTGTGGGCAGGCAAACACCAGTACAGATTAGACATGCTTTGCCTTGTAGGACTTCTCATGGCCTTTAGTGTGCCTGTGGGCTTCGTACATCTCTAAGTTAGAGAGAGAATATGGTACGTGGGACCTCTTTCTGTCGAGATCCTTCCAAAAGCCTGGGATCCACAGATTGCAGTTTGGGAGACACGGTTCCAGATGGGGGTGGCTGGCCTTGGACCTTCCCATCCCAGACAGTCAGCAGGTGCCAGAATTTCCTGGTCCCTGTGGGTTCTGGATGGGGGGTTGACACTCTGGGACAGCCCTGAGTCAGACTTCTGCCATCCACTTGCTTCTGTGGGCCTCTGCACCCTCCTGTGGCACAGAAAACCAAACAGATTCCTTTCAGACCATCTTGTGCACGGCCCACATTGGAGGGCAGTTCAGGAAGGATCAGAGAGTGCTTTCAAAAGCCTGGATGGCCAAGTGAAAGGTCTTTCTTTTTTATTTGGAGACAGACAAATAAAAAATGGTTCCCTGATGGGTTGCAGGACGGGATGAGGGTAGAGAGTTTGGACAGCCCAGGGTGGATGTGGCTTTGACACCACTTCTCGCTGGTTGCTTTTCTTTATGTTGAGAAGGCCTCTGTGAAGCAGGTGGGTCAGGATCTACTTCCCCGGGTGCCCTTTTCCAGCTCAAGGAGCTGCGTTCAAAATCTTCCTTCTCTTGGCCAAACTGAAATGATTCAGGGCCTGGAGGCTGGAGCCTGGGTTTCTGTTCCAGCTTATACTTCCTTCTCTGTGGCCCCAGGCAGGTCATTGAGTCTTTCTGGGACTCAGTTTCTACATTTGAGATACGGGGATAATGGCCTCTCCCAGCTCCAGGGGTGGTCATGAGGATGACAAAAGTTGGTGACCCACCCACTCTCCCCAGGCAGGTGGAGTCCATGTGCCGTCTACAGCAGCAGGCGTCTGGCAGGCCCCCCGTGGACCTGCAGCCCCAGTCCTCAGATGAGCCGGTGCCCCTGCACGAGGCCCCACAAGGGGCCTTCCGCCTGGCAGCAGGGGACCCTTTCCAGGAGTCTCGGACAGTGGTGTGGCTGGGTGTGTTCTCATTAGGCTTTGCGCTGGTGCTGGATGCCCACGAGAACCTGCTGCTGGCTGAGGGCACACTCCGGCTGCTGGCACGCCTCCTCTTTGACCATCTCCGACTGCTGGTCCCTGGCTCCAATCTCCTGCTGCGGGCTGACCGAATTGAGGGCATCCTGGCCCGCTTCCTGCCCCATGGGCAGCTGCTCTTCCTCAATGACCAGTTTGTCCAGGGTCTGGAGAAGGAATTCAGTGCTGCCTGTCCCCGCTGACCCCTCACTGAACGGGACTTCCCAAGAGGGCAAGGAGGAGGAACAAAGATGTTTAGACACACAGTCAGGTAAAACTACGCACCCACCTTCTACCCAGCCTGTTCCCAGCTCTGGTGTGCTGCCGAATCCAGCACAAGTGGGTAGGACAAGGTGGCAGGGCAGAAAGTGGAGGGGAGGGATCACAAAACATTCTGTGCCTGGAGCTGCTGCATGACTTATTCAGACTGCAACTGAGCTTGTCCCACTTGTTCTTGACCCCACTTTCTCCCATTCTCACCAGCCAGCCCCATAGAGTCCACCAGCCCCCTAGTGCTGGGATGGTAAGGAGCAGCTACCTGGAACTCGGCCCACCTTTTTCTTCCAAATGCACAGTTATCACAGGGCAAAAGGAGTCTGAGACTCAGCTGCACCACAGTTCACAAATATGTCAGTTGTTCAGGATGATTGTATAGGTCTTTTTGGGCCAGCCCATGCCCACCAAGCAGCCTCAAGATAATCATGGGCTTCCCTTGTCTGCAGGGAGAGAAGGTGCCATCAGGTGGGTGTAAGAGGTTTGGCCTGGATGATGTTGTCTTTCTCACTTTGAATTAAAAGCACCAACTATGATGTTGTCACTGACCTCCGTGGGTTAGGGACCCAAAATTGTTGTTCTGTTCAGTGTTGCTTGGTGCCAATAGAGCAAAACTGTTTGATGAAGCAGACCAAGTTTATTCTTTGGCGAAGGACCTTTTGAGAAGTACAAGTGGTGCTCAGAACATCCTTTTCCCCTCAATTCTGTGGAGTTAGGAAAGTCTTAAAGCCTTTGGGGGAAAGTTAGGCAGGCTCAGGGGCAGAGATTCCCAAGGAAGGGTGGAGGGTTCTCAGATTCCCAAGGGAGCATGTGCAGTTCCCAAACATGCTTGAAACATGCCTAGCCAAACATTGTATGTTTCATTTTTTAAAAAAATATTTTTAAAATGATTTTATTTTTTTATTTTTTAGAGAGTGGAATGGAGGGAGAAAGAGAGGGAGAGAAACCTCACTGTGTGGTTGCCTCTTGTGAGAAACCTCTTGACTGGCCCCTACTGGGGACCTGGCTCACAACCCAGACATGTGCCCTGACTGGGAATCGAACTGGAGATCCTTTGATTCACAGGCCAGCACTCAACCACTGAGCCACACCAGCCAGGGCTAAATACTTATTTATATTTACAGAGAGGGGAAGGGAAGGAGAAAGAGAAGAAGAGAAACATTGATCAGGTGCTTCCCACGTGCACTCAGAAGGGACCAAACCCACAGTTCAAGTTTGTGCCCCGACTGCAAATCAAACCAGCGACCTTTCGCTTTGCAAAAACAATGCCCAACCACTGAGCCACGCTGGTCAGGGCGCATATGTCATTTTAGATTTAATTCATTTATTTTTAGAGAGAGAAAGGAAGGGAGAAAGAGAGGGAGAGAAACATCACTTGGTTGCCTCTTGGATGCTCCCAACTGGGGACCTGGCCTGCAATTCAAGCATGTGCCTTGACCAGGAATCGAACCTGCAACCTTTCAGTTTGCAGGCCAGTGCTCAACCCAATGAGCCACAGCAGCCAGGACTGCATGTCTCATTTTAATGTTAAGTTTCCGTCCCTGGGCATGATTTTTAGTATGCTATTGAAGGCAAGTTTGTCAAAGATCACTTGGGGAGGGGTTTCAGACACCATCTTGGATCTTTCCGGTGCAAACCGATTTCTTAATTGTGGTCCTTGGCTTCCTCGTCTGGTTCCTGGCTGTGGGCTTAGCTAGTCTCCTTGGAATTTCTCTTTTCTCTTGATGTGTTCAACCTGCTGTGTGAGAGGATATGTTGGGTAGAATACAAGAAAGTTAATGAAAACTTAAAAATTAATAATGTACTACAACTCGGTGACAACTTCACCCTCCATTTCTGTGAATTTGGTTAATACATATCAGCTGCTGTGAGTAAGTCCTCTCTGGGTGGCCCTGAGCTGAGTTGGGTGTCTGAGCCGTCATGGTCAAGGATGCCCCCAGGAGGCTTCTTGGGAGGTCTCTGCCTCTTGTCTGCCATATCACCTTTGTCTCCTTATGTGCCTTCTTTGGATGGTAGCACTTGATTCCTTAACCAAAATGTGGTGGCTTGGCGGATCCCTGAGAAACAGCCTGAGATAAGAGTTAGATGCACGTGGGAGGTGATCCCAAGAAGCCCTAGAAGGGGAGGCAGCCCATACAAGTGCATTATCAAGGGCAGGTAGGGAGCTTAGTGCCTCTGGGGACCCGTACACAACAGTCACCTCTGAAAGACCTCACCTGACGGGTAAGAGGCTGTTGGTGTTTGTCTGCCACTCCCTTCAGTCAGTGGCCATGGAGCGGGTCCCAGGGGAAATTCCCTGGGTCTTTCCGCCCCCAGAAAAATCTCTCAGGCTGTGTGGAGCTGCGCACGCCTGAACAATGGTCAGACCCAAAGGAATATGGGTGAGGCATGAAACTGCTGTTAGGGAGTCTTTAATCAGCAGCTCCTAAGTGGTGGTTTAAGATGATTCCATTGGAAAAAAACCTTAGTTTACATCCATTTTCATGACCTGCCTGTTACCTGTGAAGTGTGACTTTCTTAGCCTCTTTCTGGGTTGTCAGGGTGCAGGCGTCAGCTCCCTCTCACTCGTGCCAAGCATCAGTTGCTCTGTGGCATCCAGGAAGGAACCACCCACACCCACTTAGGAGGCAGCACTTGTGATTGGGGTTTTGCCCTTCCAAGTCCGCAGCCAAGGCCACAACCATGCTGTGCCTTTCACCACTGTCACCATTGGCACGAGTCCACCTTCTCTACAAATCACTCTCTCACTTTGAAGACTTAGAGGGACCTCAGGATGTGTATGTGGCAAACTGCACCACTGGATCCCACAGGTTCTCAGAGAGACACCTCTACCCTGTATAGTCTGCTCTCCTAGGCCTCTCCCCTCATTCCATGCTGGTGGCCCTGGTGGAGCGGCCATGCTGTTTTGGGAACAGGCCCCCATGGCCTCTGTTGAAGAGCCCAAGCGTGGCTGGTCTGAAATCTTCCTGCCTATTTTTCAAATTGGACTGGAGGAAGAGGGTGAGACCAGCTCCCCTGGAAGCTGTGGGAAGTTGGGGCTAAGTAGGCTGGTGGCCTTGGTTCCCATGGAGGAAGCTGATGCGCGGGGAACGGCAGAGACTGAAACCCTGCCCTGGGACCATGGAGCCCCTGGTCTCTGTTGTTCCGGATGCCCGGTTAGCACTGGGTTTCCTCACCCTCACAGCTTGCCTAGCACCCTTTCTGTGCATTACCAGTATTACCAGCCCCCTGTCTTCATAAGTTATGCTGGCTTGCCTTCTACACCATTACCAATGCGTAGAAGTGATCTTTCCCCTCAGTGTTCTGAAAGAGAGCAGAGTTAAGTTTGGTTATTGCTACAGGCCTATGATTTCTTCCTCTAGAAAAGCTGAGCGAAGTGATCCGAACTCTTCCCCTCTCTGAAACAGTCTCCTAAGTTGACAAAGCCTAGCAGTGGTCAGAGTGACAGACACCTTCTGGGTCGACCTCAATTATACAAGCCTTGAGGGTCCAGAAGGCTTTGAACCAGCAAAGATTCCACCTTAAGCTAGAGCTGGGAGCAGAACTTTTACTATCTGGGTATTGCTTGGGAGTGAGACTTGATCAGAACCGAAATGACATTAAAGCCCTGTGACAGCCCTGACTGGCGTGGCTCTCAGTTGGTTGAACGTTCTCCTGCAAAGCAAAAAGTCACTGGTTTGATTCCTGGTCAGGCACATGCCTTGGGTTGTGGGCTTGGCCTCTGTTGGGGCTTGCGTGAGAGGCAGCCAATTGATGTTTCTCTCACACGTTGATATTTCTCTCACTTTCTTTTTCCCTTCTTTCCCCTCTCTCTAAAAATGCATAAATAAAATCTTTAAAAAAAGCAGCAAACCCTGTGTCAGATCTCTGGCTCATATGATACTGTACTAGCCATATGATGAAAACAGGAAGTTCTGGCCAAGAGAGGAGCCTTCTGGGACTTGGAGAGGACCTCTGGTAGGTGGCCGATAAAAGTGTTGAGCAGCCCTCGCTGCTGTGACTCAGTGGATTAATGCTGGCCTGCAGACCGACGGGTTGTCGATTCGATTCCTGGTCAGGGCACGTGTCTGGGTTGAGGGCTAATCCCTGGTTGGGGACGTGCAAGAGGCAACCAATCAACATGATGTTTTTTTGTACATCAATGGTTCTATCCTTCTTTTTCTCCTTTCCCCTCTCAAAAAAAAAGTAATGAGCAAAAATCAGTACTTTCCTATGTCAACGAAAAATAATGAAAGACAAGATCCTATTTAGTGTAAAGACAAAAAGTATGAAGTACCTGGGATCAGACATAATTGGAAATACACTGGGTCTGTACAAAGAAGACCTATCAGCTATACTGCTAAAACCAGTGGGTGAAAGGTTGATGAAGAATAGGATTTTTACATGGCCTCAAAGTGCCTTTCCATGAATTAGTTATGAATGAAAAATAGGGAAATAGTAAATCTACAGAGAAACCTGGAGGGCACTCCCTTTACCAGGTAATCAAAGTGAACACCCTCATTAATGAGACAAGTGAACATCCTTTGCCTCCCGATGTGCAGCAGGACCCAGTCACTTCTGACCATCAGCAGTGCTTAACCTGCCCTCGAGAGGAAGAAAGCACAGGCAGGTCCAAACAGAGGGGAGTTCTGGCCTGTCTGCTATCATGGCGGTGAAAGGCTGAGGAGCCACTTCAGATTAAAGGAAAGAAATAGGATGACTCAAGGCAATGTGTGATCACACAGAAATTTGGAGGGAAAAAAGCAGTTTATTTCACCCCATCTTCTGTTTTGTGTCTCAGTTATTTTTAATATTTTCTTGTAAACATTTTGTAATATTGTAGCAAAGTGGGTTGCAGTGTAATTATACAAAATGAGATGTGTGGGAAGAAAATGTACAATTCTTTGATTAAAATCATTTCCCACTGACCTAAACTTTGAGCGTTTCCTGGAATAAATAAATACATGTCCTACACTAAGAAAAAAATGCTTTTTCCTGAGTGAGGAAAAAATTGTTATTGTTAGGGTATGATAGGAACTTGGAGCCACAGATGTCCAAGGGATCCACAGATAAAATTCAGGGATTCTACAAACTTAGATGGGGGAAAAAAATTGCATCTTTTCTAATAATCATTTACTGAAATAAACATTTCCCTTTGTTTGGAAAATGTTTACAGTTTTATGAGGTACAATTCGCATGCAGTGAGCTGCTGTAAGGATAAATAAAATGATTTTGTTGCTTTTTAATGAACGAGAAGTAGCTGCTTCTCCCGTCACGTTAGGATGACTCCTTTAAAACGTCATAGGCCCGACTGGTTGGTGAGAAATGAGATAAACCTCGTCTCCAGATTTCACGATGCAGGCTTTGCGACCTTAGAACCCTGTTCACCAACCTCTGCAAGTAACGTGGGCTCTCTCGTCAGGTGGACAGGAGACAGTCAGAAGGTTCATTCATTCGTCTCCCAAGGAGCTGAGCGAAGCTTCCATTGTTCTTCTTTCTCCTTCACTAGCCCAGGAGGGTGAATGCTGCCCAGACTCTACGTCTGAGGAAGTACCTGCATGTTCGTGATCTGGTCGACATTTTAATACTAGTGTGTTCTCTCTGCAGATTGGTGCGTGGGGGGTCTTTCTGTTGTCAGGATCCTTCATTTCCCCCAAATGTACATAATTCACGTGTACAATTTGATGAGATTTGATATACGTCCATACGCATGAAACCACCACCACAAACAAGATCATGAATACAATATCCATCACTCCCCCCAAAGTGGGCCTTTTAAAATTTGCTTTCATTTTAAATGTTGGCCACAAATGACAATGGTATTAGCAGAATATGAGACTTGGTCATCAAAAGAAATTATGGATATTTTCTTTCTAATTTTTTATTTATTGATTTTAGAGGGGGGAGAAAGAGAGAGAGATCAATTTGTTATTCCGCTATCTATGCATTCATTGCTTGACTCTTGTTCGGGTCCTGACAGGCTATTGAACCCACAACCGTGGTGTGTCAGGACGACCCTCTAACCAGCTGAGCTACCTGGCCAGGGCTGGATATTTTCATATCACCGTAGAGTTGATGTAGAGACCTCAGAAGATCACCTGTGCACGACAGTGCTTAAATACTTCATTTACTGAAACAAACACTTATTTACTACTTCACTAATTTTTGTTTTTTTTGGTAACCCTATGTATCTCTAAATGCCTATAAAAACATTGTTCTGGGCCATGGGCTTACCAGACGGCCTAAGGAGTCACTGGCCTGAACCAGGCAGGTGACGTGCCTTGCTCTAAAGAAATGGAACAGCCCCATGTGAGAGACCCTTGTGTTCTGGCCTGTAGGGGGTCTTCTACAGTGGGTCCCCACCTGGACCCCCCAAAAGGAAGCTAGCCAGTTAGATGTACACACAACTTCCTCAGTGTTTTCATGGTCTCAGTTTTAATGTGAACAGTGGTCCCCAGACAGCTGGGGATAGCCTGCCACACTAAAGAGAAACTCAATAAGCAAACAGCAAAAAATGGCTTCCGAGGGGGCATAAGAGAATTATAAAAACAAATTTAAAAGGGCTTTCGAATTACTATTCTTAGTAATTAGACCCAGGAAGATATCACATCCATAAAGCAAAGACGAGAACGAGAACAAGTTCTCAGAAAAGTGTTATTCCTTACATTAAAAATTAATTAGATTTGGAAGATAAAGTAACCCAGGAAACAGGACCAAATGAAGGGATAGAAAAGGTAAGATACCGGGAGTCTTGTTGCTTTGCACAAAAAGGAAGCAGGGTACTTGGGAGTTGCCGGCTGGTTTCGGGAGGGGCAGGTATAGTGGGTGCTGTGGACTAGTGGGGTAGATCGCCCTGATTTTTCATTCGCCCGTTGTTCACACCCTTGCAGTATGGCTCTACATCACCTCCTGGAGGAGGTGGAGTCCATTTCCACTCTCCTAGCTAAGCCCAGCCCCAAACCACCAACCCACGGACCTGGGAGCCGAATACATGGCTGCTGTTACATTTTGGGGTAGCTTTCTTATTCAACAAAAGCTGACTGATACAACTGGCTTTCTCTACCACCCTACAGGGTGCTTTCCTATATTTTGTAGAGGCTGGAAAGAAAAAAACCCTAAGTTCCCCAGACTCCTTTGCAGCTAGAGTTATTTTATAACTATAAAATAAAGTCTGACAATCAAGTACCCCATCAGAGATTTGGAGGGTAGAGGCTGTCTTCCTGCTGCCACTTCTGCTGACAGCCAGGACACAAAAGATGTGAGGATCTAGAGCCATTATCAACAGCCAGACTCGGCATCTCTTTATCAGCCAGACGTTGAGACAGAACCAAGAAGAGCTGGGAGGGCAGCAGTGGCCTCCTCACTTTTGACCATGATTATAGTGATGTGCTCTTGAATTTGGTTACTATGCTGGCAGTCTCCTGACTCCGGCTCCTCCAGCCCCCCTCACAGTTTTGCAACCAATTAGTTTTCTGTATTAACTTCCTTACTGTGAAGGAAGGCCAGGTTGCTCAGTTGGTTGAAGCATCATCCCATACACCAAAAAGTTGGTTGGATTCCCGGTCAAGGCACCTAGGTTGCGGGTTGGGGCATGTATGGGAGGCGATCTATTGATGTTTCTCTCTCTCTTCTCTCAACCCCTTCCTCTGTCTCTAAAACCAATAAACATATCCTCAGGTAAGTATTAAAAAAACTCTTCTTGTGAAAATGCGGACCATGTCAAGTGTTGGTGAAGAGGAGAACTGGACTGTAGTACCTGGAACCGTCAATACACTGTTGGTGGGAGTGGAAAGTGGTACAGCCGCCTTGAGAAATGTTTGGAAGATTCTAACCAAGCTACACATGGCCTACCCTATCGTGCAGCACTTTAAAAATAATTCCACTAAAGACTTATATGTGAATGTCGATAGCACTCTTATTCCTAAGAGCCCAAACCTGGAAAAGCCCAAATATTCCATTAAAATATAGAATGAATAAGCAAATTGTGATACATTCATATAATGGACTATTACTCAACAATGAAAGAACAAACTCCTGACACCTGCCACAACGTACATGGATGTCAAAAGTGTGTTGAGTGAAAGATGCCAGACACAACACAGTGTGCATTATCTGATTCCATTTGTATTAAATTCAAGCACAGGCAAAGCTAAACCATGGTGATGAAATCAGAATAATGATTAGGGGTGGAGATCGATGAACAAGGATTACAAGGGAACTTTCTGGGGAGATGGAAATATTCCAGATTTGGATGTAGGTGCTGGTCGCACAAGTATTTCTTTGTATAAAAATCAAATCGCACACTTAAGATTGATATGTTTCCCTCTTGCTCTCCCTCTCATTCCTCTCATGCCTTTCCCTTCCACCTCTTCTTCCCCATCAGACGGGCTATCTTTTTTTTGTTTTTTAATCCTCACCTGAGAATTTTTTTATTGATTTGAGAGAGAGAGAGAGAAACATTGATGTGAGAGAAACATCCACTGGTCGCCTCCTGTATGCACCCCAACCGATCAAACCCTAACCCTTTTGATGTGCAGGACGATGCTCCAACCAGCTGAACCACCCAGCCAGGGCAGGCAGGTTGCCTTTGGCTTTCTGTCTTCTAAGCTTCAAGGGCCCTTCTACCTCTGTAACTTGTTTTCTGAGCCTATATAGCCCAGCTTCCACTACCTCTGTAACTTTCCAAATAAACTTTCTCTTACAATTTGAGAAAATAAAAAGAAACAAAATCCTTTCATGCACAAAATACCTCCAGTGGTTTCTGTTTTGTACGCTGAGCTCCAGACCCTGGGGGAGGGGCCTAGGACAACAGACAGCAAGAAGGGCTGAAGGCAAGCAGGGTGCCAGCAGTGTGGTAGGAAGCTGGGCCCTGGAAGGGTGTGGCTGCCAAAAAGTCTGCACTAAAGGAGGTCTGTGAATTTTAGGAACTCTGATGTCTTAACTTTGAGGGCAAGTCCTGCCCACGCACTCACTTCCGTTTCCCACCAAACCTCATTTACATGTCTGTTGGCAAGCAACTTAATGTCAGTGTTCTCAGGAATGAGTAGTAGGAGGGCAGCCCCTGAGTGGCAGGTGACCAGCAACACAATGTCCTGAGGCTGATTAGGAGGCCACACTGGCCACAGGAGCTGGGCAGCTCTGGAGAAGCTTGGATGCAGCAGCGACTGATCCATGAGCTGACATGGCCCAAGTCCCCTCATTCTCCTGAGGTCTCAGAGAGGTGAAGGATATTCCAGAGACCCCGTCATATCCTAGATCGTGACTTGAGCCACCTCATGTGGCTGGTCAAGGTGAGGGGGACTGCAGGAAGCCAGAGGAAAAGGAAATACTAGAAGAAAAGACACCAGGGTATCACCAGCACTTTCTCGTGGGTGGTGACATGATGAGTCCGAATTTTGACTTTCTTCATCAAACATGTCTGTTTTCCCTTACGTGAATATATGGACATGTACTAATATTCTCCCAGCTTTACTGAGCACATGTTAATTTTTTTTGTAATAAAACTGACAGTATGAAAATATAAAGTAGTTTAAAGAGTAAGTGTTAAGAAACTTACTTGAAACGAGGTTGTAAAGGCAGGGATTATGTTTTGTTTTTCAGTTTTGGAGGGTTCCCTGAAGGGACTCAGACATGAGAACATGTCCCTTTTTGGGGCCCTCTGGCACTATCTTTGGGCCTGACTTTGCCCTCTGGGGGAAATGTGAGCTGGTGGTTGCTGAGTCATCACATGTGAGCCGTGTAAACCACACCCCTCCTTGGGACACTGGCCTGCAGACATGGGCCACCTGTCTGGGGATGAGCTTTACTGGAGGGGGGGGAGCTCCAAGGCCATCACTGGGGGAGCAGCCTGGTATATGGATCACTCTCTGGACTCACCCTTCCACTAATAAATGGACCATAATCAGTGAATTCTACTCAGGAAATAGGGTGGGATGCAATCAGCAGTAAAAGATAACAGAAGTGGCCAGTTGTATTTGACCCAAACCCTTGCCATTTTCTATTCTTTGTTTTAATAATAGCCATCTTTATGGTTGATATCTGCCATAGACTGAATGTTTATGTCCGCCCCCTCCCATTCATATATTGAAACCTAATCCCCAATGTGATGGTATTTGCAGGTGGGGTCTTCGGAGGATGATTAATTAGGTCATAAGGGTGAAGCCTTCAGGAATGGAATCACTGCTCTCTTAAAGAAGACCCCAGAGAGCTCCTTGCCCCTTCCACCATGTGAGGACGCAGGGAGAAGACTATGGCTATGAACGGGGAATTGGGCTTTTTACCAGACACCAAATCTGCCAGCCCCTTGATCTTAGACTGCCCAGCCTCCAGAAGTGAGAAATGAAGTTGTTTAAGCCACCCAGTCTATGGGATTTTTGTTACAGTATTCCAAGTGAACTAAGACACTATCTCACAGCATGCATATATATATATATATATATATATATATATATATATATATATATATATATATATATATATATATTTAATGCCCTGTGAGGTCCAACAAAAACAGGTGACAACTGCATTTGAAAGCAAGTCACCACATTCCCAATGCTCTTCCTGCAAGAGTCAGATCCGAAGTCACTGGGTTTGGGGTGGGTAGCAGGCAGGAGTAATTTTCGAACCATTCCACATTCACCCTGTCTTGGCTAAACCAAACAAGGCATAGCTAACTTTACTACAGCTAGTTGAGTTCGGGTGTGATATTAACATTTTGTAAATGCTGAATGATGGGAAATAGCAACAACGTTACCAAGTAAAGAAATGAAATGGCACATGAAAAGTGTTCAGGCATCTTCCTATGATTGTCTGGGAGTACTGGCGTTGGAGACGGGTATGTATTCAGGCATTTGCACATGATCTTGGCCAAACCTTTTAATCCTCAGGGTTTTTTTTTTTTTAAGATTTTATTTATTTTTAGAGAGAGGGGAAGGGAGAGAGAAAGAGAGGGAGAGAAACATTGATGTATGAGAGAAACATTGATTGGTTGCCTCTTGCACACCCCCAGCCAGCGACCAGGCTCACAACCAGGGATTGTGCCCTGACCCGGAATCGAACTGGCCAGCTTTTGGTTCACAGGAGGATGCCCAATTCACTGAGTTACATCAGTCAGGGCTGTCTTTTTTAAGTTGCAGTGTAAAGTGTAACAATCTTAAGTGTACAGCTGATGCATTTTTACTTAGGCACCAGCCAACGTTCCCAAAACTCACATCAATATACACATTATGTCCATCCCTGCAGAAGACTCCCTTGTACCCATCCCTCAACATCCCCAAACGTAACGAGTGATTTAATTTCTATTTATGTAGATGAGTTTTGTCTGTTTTTGAGCCTTAGCTTGTGACTGGGAACAGACAGCATGTACCTACTCTCTGTGCTTGACTTGGTTAGCCGTGGTGCCCATTCATCCTGTGAGATTTAGCCATGTTGTATGTATCAATAGTTTCTTGTTTTTCACTGTTGTATACTATTCCATGATGTGAGCACACCAGTGTGTCTCTTCACTCTCTTGCTGCGAGACCTTTGTGTTGTTTCTAGAATTTGCCTATTTCAAATAAAGATGCTATGAACATTATCTATTGTGCATGTTTCTAGGTCAGTGATTTTCAAGCAGTGTACTGAAATAATTTTTTTAAAAAACTTTAATAAGGATTTTTTTTTAGGATTTTTATTGTTTTTAGAGAGGGGAAGGGAGGGAGAAACATCAATGTGTGGTTGCCTCTCATGCACCCCCAACTGGGGACCTGGCCCACAACCCAGGCATGTGCCCCAGGCTGGGGATCCAACCGGGGACCCTTTGGTTCACAGGCCGGCACTCAATCCACTGAGCCACATAAGCCAGGGCTGATTTTATGTCTTTAAGATTTTATTCATTTATTTTTAGAGAGAGAGGAAGGAAAGGAGAAAAAGAGAGGAAGAAACATTGATTGGTTGCCTTTTGTCCACGTCTGGGTCAGGGACTGAAACTGCAACCCATGCATGTGCCCTGACCTGGAATTGAACCTGGTGACTTTTTTGGTTTTCAGAATGACGCCCAACCAACTGAGCCACACACTAGCCAGGGCTGCTGCGTGAATTTTTAAAACATGCAATACCTGACTCTTTAGTCAGGGGCATTGACCTCTTCTCTTAGATTGTCAAATAAAAAATAGATAACAACCAACACAATAGCTGTCCGGTATGAATGAATCAAAATTATACCTATTTTTGAATCAAAATTATTGCCCTGATCTGTATGGCTCAGTATGTTGGGCATTGTTCAGCAAAGCAAAGGTTGCAGGTTTCATTCCCCTGTCAGGGCACATGCCTGGGTTGAGGGTTCCGTCCCCAGTTGGGTTGCACAGGACAGGCAACCGATGGAAGTTTTTCTCTCACATCCAAGTTTCTCTCCCCATCTTTCTCCCTCCTTTCCCTCTCTCTAAAAATAAATTTAAAAAAATGTTTTTTTGGCTCTGGCTGGTGTAGCTCAGTGGATCGAGCATGGGCTGCAAACCAGAGGGTTGCTGGTTCAATTCCCACTCAGGTCACATGCCTGGGTTGTGGGCCTGGTCCCCGGTAGGGGCCACGTGAGAGGCAGCCACACATTGATGTTTCTCTCCCTCTCTTCCTCCTTCCCTTCCCCTCTCTCTAAAATAAATTTAAAAAAATCTTTTTATTTATTTAAAATCTTTTTAAAAAAATAATTTAAAAAATTATACCTATTTTTTGTCAGATCAGCAAAAAAAATATCTTTTGGTGTGCTGCAGAATCTTAGTAATTAGTTTATGTGTGCCATTAGATGAAAAAGGTTGAAAATCGCTGTTCCAGGTGGATGCACACCCAGGAGTGGGTGCTGAGTTGGTTTTGTTTAAACCTTAGGAAGAACTGCCAAACATTTCCCCAAAACCTTAAATCTCCCTTAAAGTCAGAAAAAAAATAAACCTCTACCTCGTTATTGTGAGAGGTTTAATGGCCCTAAGAGAGGACTTTAAGTCTGTATCTGGAACACAACGGGCGCTCAGTGGTGCTGGCTTCTGCCCCAGCGCATGTCCTCTGCCCCGTCAGAGGAAGGACAAGGCGGCTGGCAAGCACTGAGGGGAGGTACCCGCGGGGGGAGGAGAAACCTTTCCCATACAGCACACAAGGCCCCCACTTAGGACGCAGGCGAGCCAACCTTGGCGCTCATGCCCTGCATGCAGATCCTGCTTCCTCAGGCCCAGCATGCGCCCTTGGCTGGCTGAGCGTTTGCACCGTGTAAACTTTGCGAGTCACCGACGTTTATTGAGCACTGTGTGCCAGGCTCTGGGCGCCCACGAGCGAACAACATAAAGCCTCTCACCCCTTAAATTACTCTGTGAGACGAGGGTTCGCTTCGCGAAGGAAGCGTGGGAACCGAGCTGGCCACAGACTTTGAGGTCTGCCGCCCACTTGGTTTCCAGCCAGACCCTGGACTTCCCCTGAACTTTGCTCGAAAGGAACAAGGGGGAAAAAATCTCCTTCGGGTCCCAGAAAGAACTTAGGTCGGTCGGAGCGAAAGTCCGGTGGATCCAGTCCCCCAGTCCCAGGCCAAGTGCCCACCCCAGCTGTCCAGCCGCCCCCGCCAGCCGCGAAGTCCCGCCCCTGCCGTCTGCCCAGTGGCCCCGCAGTCCTGGCCCTGCCCCTCCCTCCTTGCGGGGAGGGTTCCGGGTTGTAGGTGGCTGTCCGCGTCCGCAGGTCGCCGGGTCGTGGCTACCCGAGGTAAGAGCGCCGTCCCGCGCACTCGGTCCTTTGGGCTCAGGGCGCACGGACGCCTTTCGGGGAGGGGGCCCGCGGAGGCAGGAGCCAAGTGGGGCTCGGAGTCCGCCGGGGCGCTCGGGGTCGCGAGGGGCGGGGGAGGAGACAGGGCGCGGGGCAGCGAGGGCTCCACGCGCCGCGTCCAGCGCGCGGGGGTCGGGAGGTGGGTGCGCGGGGCGTCTGCTCGGGCTGTGGTGGAGCGTAGGACGGAGGGAGACGGCGCCGGCTGCAGAGCGCCTCCGGCCGCCTGCAGGCCCGGCGTGACCCCGGAGCGAGGCCTACTCCGGGAGCACCAACCTCAGGCGGCTGTGGCAGCGCCCGGCGGTCGAGAGGTACCGCCCTTCTCTAGGTCTTGACAGTTTTCGGTGGTGACAGCTACTCGGAGAAGCGGCCTCCCTCCCTCCGCGGTCCTGGGCCTGGCCCAGGAATCCGGGAGTCTGAGCCGCGGCGGTGCGGCCTTGCCTCTCCCGTGCGGATGGATATTCCTGCCTTCTTTGCGCTCAGAGCCCCAGGGCGACCAGCCCACTCCGCCGCCCAGGTTCTCCGAGACGGTAAAGAGATGCCAGGAAAACGCTGGGGAGCAAACCAACCAACCCAGAACGACGTTCTCCACATAGATGTTGTGGAGCCTCAAAAACATCAGGAAGGGGAGTCAGCGACCCGATGCCATGGAGGGCACGGTTAGAAGGTCGTCGGCCCTTTCTGAAAGACCGCCGTTTCTCACCAGAGAAGGGACTAAATGTTGCACCCTCCAAGGCACACACGTAGCAACACGCAGCAACCTCCCCCACCCCGCCCCTCCTCCCCCAGCTCGGGCAGTGACCTTGGCCCCTCCCTGAGCTTGAAGGCCCGGGACTGTGAGTCTCGCTGGCTGCAGGGCCTCGATGCCCTGCAAAGTATGTGGTGAGCTGCAGTGAGGCAGGAAGTAAGTCCTCGGTTCAAATCCCGTCAGGGCCACTGCTCAGCTGTGCAACTTGGCATCACTTCTGCTCTCATGGGATTGTGGCAAGGGTTAAATGGGAGAAATTTAGGATGTGCCTGCCTATAGTGGGTCCTCAATAAATGTGAAAAATATGGGCTTCCTTTCTTTTTGGTGGGATCATACATATCATAAAGCCCTACCCCTCAAACTCTGAGTCTTAAGGGCTGAGGCTGGGATGCAGAAGAATGTATCACCTTTCACCTGGTATTTTCCTGGATGTCATGGGACGGAAGGAGAAATGGGTCTGTTAGGTACCAGAATTGTTCTTTGCTCATCTCCTGAAGCCTCGGAGGACCCCTGCCCAACCTTCCTGATCCTCTTGACCTCTGTCGTTAGCACTTACCCACCAGGAATGTAGCACCTGGTTGGTTGGCAAAGCAAGTCATGCAGTGTGACACGGTGAGCGGTGCTGCCCTGTTTCCCATGTGATGAGGAACTGGTGAGCTCAGCAGCTTTGGGGCACTCTCTGCTCTGCAGCACTGTCTCCTAGAGGTCTCACTCAGGCCTGCCACCCACGTTTCCACTCCAGGCTGGCCTTCTCCTTCGCCCCTTCCCTCCCTGAAAACCCATTTGGACATCCAATAGCATCTCAAGCTTCACTTGTTCAGAATGGAGCTCTGGAGTCTCCTGACATTGCTCCTCCCCCTGAATTACCTGGCTGGCTAAATGGCACTATCCATCCACCCTGCACCCAGGGAGTCATCCTTGATTCTTCTCTCTTCCTCACCTCCCAAGTCTACAAAACACCAGGAATCCAACTATCTCTTGCCACCTTCATGGTTATCATTCTAGCCATACCCATCATGTGTTTGTCCCTTGCTGTGGCTTCCTGACTTATCTCCCCGCTTCCATCCTGGCCCCTCCACAGTCCAAGGTCCTCACAACCGCCAGAGAGGTCTTTAACATAAGTCCTCTCCCTTCCCTGCTCAGAACCCTCCAATGGCTCCCTGTTTTACTCCAAATAAAACCCAACATCCTTTCCTATAACATGATATATGACTCCCTTCCAACCTCCTTGACCTTGATCTCTGTGCCTCCCCCTAGCTTTCTAAATCTAGCCCATCTGGACTTGCTTTCTATTCTTTGAACATGTCAAACTTGTTCCCACCATAGGACTTCTTACTTGCTGTGCCCTCTGCCAGAAACACCGATCTCACAGGCAAAAATGGCTCAGCTCAAATGTGGCCAATTCAGAAAGGCTTCTCTGACTATCCCAGTTCAAGCAGTGTACCCTTCTGCATGGGCTCTTTCCCATTATCCTGCTCGATTTTCTTTGTAACCTTTATTACTAGCTGGGATTCTTCTTTATGTATATGTTTACTAGTTTGCTATCTGTCCCACAAAATAGAATATAAATTGGATGAAGACAGAGATCTTGTCTCATTCCCTGCAGCTCTCCCCAGGGGTGAAGCAAATAAGAAACAAACGAATGCATCTATAATTGCAAATTGTGGTAAGTGCTACATAAGCAACTGGCAGTAATTGCTTGTATTTGAGGCACTTGTAAATTTCAAGCTTATAAGGCAGAACTGTATTGTCAGAACAAGCTCTCTGAGCAATTTCAGGGGCGAGGATAAGACTGGTAACTTGCCCCAGGTCAGCAGTGAGTTCAGGGCAGAGGAACTCAGCCTCCTACCCTAAACACATGTATGTCGCAAGCTTTAAATGGTGAGCCTGCAGTAATGCCCTGGAAAGAACCTGGTCCCAAAGCCCTCAGTTCTTTGCTCTTCCACTAACTAGCAACCCCCCTTCTATTCTTAGTACTTTATTTTCTTTAGCTTTCAAGTAGGATGGATCATCCTATGATTATCATGTTGGACTGCTGCTGCTTTTTTCCCCAGTATACCTCAAAAGAACAGCACCTCTAGGTGGAGCCCTCTTGCCATCAGCAGCTAGGGGTGCACACAGACCTTCCACCGGCCAGAGCCCTTTGTCACTTCGGAATCTGAACAGTGATGACGGTTGCCGAGGACAAGACTTACGAGTATATCCGCCACCATTTCCGCAATTTTTACCGTATTCATGTCCTGGAGATTCTGCCTTACTTGTCTTGCCTCACAGCAAGTGACCAGGTGAGCCAGGGCGTGACCACCAGCCAGACTGGGGGGGGCCAGGGCCATGGACTTGAGAGTTTCACCCAAGCCAGAGCCAACTCCTTCCTTTCTTGTTGTCTATCCTGCTCCCTGCCATTGTCCCTTTTCTAACTTTCAGAATGAAGTGTGCTTCAGGGTGGTCTTTCCCATTTTCCGGAGCTCCCTCTGGTGTCATTTTGGTGTAGTGCGCAACAACGTGGCCTTGGGCTGCCTGAAATCTCTGTGCTCCTGGCCCCTCACCAGCTTTGTCAGAACCGTCTTTTTCTTTATCTCGTCTCTGTTCTGGCTCAGTTTAGATTCCATTCTCCTCATGGAATCCTGTCCTGGTACGAAGCCCAGGACTCAGCTGTGAGAGTTTATGAGTATCAGACCACCCAAGCCCCCTCAGAGCCACCTGGGGGCCCCTAGTGAAGTGGGCCAGACCCTTCCCAGCTTTGGCTGTTCTTAGATTGAACCCCCCCTGTTCTCTGCTTCTTCCCCACAGATGCTGGTAGCACCAGTTTGTGGCTGATTGGGGTTTGTGGGGATACCTTGTTACTTCGTTGGTTTTTTTAAAAGATTTTATTTATTCATTTTTAGAGAGGCGGGAGGGAGGGAGAAAGAGAGGGAGGGAAACCTTGATGTTCTAGAGATCATCGATAGGTTGCCTCTCTCACACCCCCAACTGGGGACCTGGCCAGCAACTCAGGAATGTGCCCTGACTGGGAATCGAACTGGCAGCCTTTCGGTCTGCAGGCTGGCATTCACTCCACTGAGCCACACCAGCCAGGGCTTATTACCTTGTTTAACAGTAAATGTTTTCTGTGGGTTTTTGTTCCTGCTGTCTGGTTGCTTGTTTGTATGTGGGAATTCAGGTGGATTTTAACACTGCAGCTGCTTCATTGTCTCAGAGTCTCCCTAGGCTCTCATCATCCCTGGTTCTTATTGTTGGCCTCCTCTCTTTTCCATTATGTCCTTCTTCATCTGCTCTTTCCTACACACCTTTTCCTCCTCAGCTAATCTAACCCTTTTCGCCTTGGAGGCTGTGTAAACAAACCCCAAGCTTCCGCATCAGACCAGCTGGCTTCAGATTCCTGCCACACTGTTGTAGGATCTTTCTCCGGTTCCTCATCAGCAGAGTAGGAATAATTGTATTTGTGTGAAATAAGGTAATTCACGCAAAGCCCTGAGCTGGAGAGCCTAGGACACAGGAAGAGCCTCTTTCCCGGTAGCTGCCTTTAAACTGGAACTCAAACCCTAGCCTTGTCCTGAGTTCTGACCCAGTTTCACATGGCTGTCTCTCTCTCTGCTGCTGTCCCCTCTGTGGTGGGGAAAGGGCCAGGGCCACCTGGCTTGAGCAGGGCCATGGGCTGTGTCTTCCAGGATCTGCTGCGGGCCTACTACAATCACAAGGGGAACCGGAACACTATCTGGGAACTCTTCAACAGCCTTCAGCGGCGGAGTGGCTGGGTGGAGTCCCTCATCCGGGCACTGAAGGCCTGTGAGCTGACTAGTCTCGCTGATGAAGTGGCCCATGTCTATCAGAGCAACCTGCCCTGTAAGCCTCCTGCCGTGGGCCTTCTCTTGGAACTCGTGTCTGTTCCCCTAGCCTCCGCCCTCCCCGTCCCCTCACTCCTATACCTCTTCCCCTCCTCTGTCACTCCTGGGCAGTAGACAAACCTGCGTTTAGATCCCAGCTTAGCTACTTATTAGATGTGTCCCTTTGGCCAAGTGCCTTGACTTCTCTGAGCCATGGTCTTCTCCTCAGTAAAACAGGGCTAATGGGAACATCTGCCTCATGGGGCTGCAGTGGGTGCCAGGGGAGGTTGGCTTGTCTGGTGCTTAGGTGGGGCCGAGCATCTCCCTGTGCTCAGCACATTGAGCCTCCTCTCATTTTTGTGGCTGTGACATTTGCCTCCCACTCCTCACTTCCTCCATGTCCTCTTCCTCGGTTAGCTTTCTTTCTCTGCCCTCCTCTCTCCCTCCTTTTGCGGTCTCTTTTTCTCCCTTGTGGGTTTCTTTTCCCCTCATCTCTTCCCGTCTACTGGTTTCCCTTAGAGCCTTCTAGGTTCCCCACCCCAGTTACCCCTTAGCTCCACTCGATACTCCCAGCCAGGCCAAATGCCCTTGGGGGGTTTTGTGAGGTCAGGGTCTGAGGAACTGAGACCGGAAGAAAACCCAAGCCAGCCCTATTTATTTATATTTCAGACTAGAGACCACTCCCGAAGCCCTGCCTAGATTTACAGCCTTAGAATATCCCCGTTTGTCTCCCCTCATTTTTCTCTACCTTCTGTCCTCCCCTCCCGCCTCTTCTTCCAAACACATGTCTTCATTTGTGGAGACTAACGGTGATTCCCTAAATACAAACGGCTGTGGGGGGGGGCCAGGGCTGAGTGGTGGGAGTAAAGGGGAAGGACTGAGGAAGCATCAGGTCAGGGGTCAGTTGGTGGTGACAGCCCCCCATGAGGAGGAGAAAGCCACTGGGTCCCAGAACGCCTGGGGACAGAGAAGCGGTCACTGCTGACCCAGTCTGGGTGGGGAGAGGCCAGTGAGGCACCCACCTTTCCCTTTTTGTCCTCCCCAACCCCTGCCTCCCTCCCACGTCTGCCTCCCGCTAAGCGAAGCTTGTCTCCTCTGAGGAGTGCATTCTGTACCAGGGCAGCTCCTGGAGCTGTGGGATTCCCAACAGCCATAGCCTTGAGAGTCGGTCCGAGGGCACCCAGGCCTCTCCCATCCCTGGGAGCACCCCTGCCTCCTCCTTGACAACACTGTATCTTTGTTCTCCAGTGAACCAAAGACGCCCCCCAGCCCCACTAGAGCCACCGTCAGTTTCTGCTGAGGCTCCAGGGCCCTCCACGCCTGCTGTGGCCCCCAGTGCTTCCCATGACAGCTACAGACCTGAGGAGCCGAGTTACCCCAGGCCTGTCCAGGACACCCAGTTGCCAGAGTCCCTGGGAGAGGTGAGTCTGCACAATCTACCTTCTGCTCCGTGCTTTTGTGTTGCCATCTGCCTACTTCTGCTCACCCCGCCTTCTAGAAGCCCTCTCCTGCACCCCACAAATTGTGCCTAATCTCTGCTCAGAACCCAGAACACAGGGCTCCCCTAGTGGGGATCTGCCCCAGACCAGCTCCCAGACTGTTGACCAGGGCTTCACTCTGTGGCAGCCCCAATCTTTTCATCAACCAGCTGTGAGGTCCCAGACCAAGGTCTTTGCAGTGGTACATGTGAGATGTTGAGGGACCAGCGGCTGACCAGATGAGGGGGAGTGAGGGGCCAGAAGGTGATGGGGTAGATGGTGGAGCTGTAATTATTGCCAGTAAAGTGAAGTTTCAGAAAAAGATGACTGATTCTGTTGGGATATGATGAATGGACAGTGGGTGCCTAGGAGACACAAAACCGTGGGCATGAAGCTCAAGAAAGGGGTCTATGCAATGGCTCTACAGAGGGGGACCTTTCTATAGGGTCAGACAGATAAGGACTCCCCAGGGGATGGTGTGTGCGTGTTTTCTATGAGGTGGGTTGAAAGTCCCACTGGTAGACAGAGGGTCTGGCAGTGACCAAAGCCAAGACAGTAGCTTCCTTGTTTCCTGTGCTCCGTGATGTGGGCTGAGGTCTGTAGAAGCTGTCCTACGAGCATCAACTGCCCTTTACCAGCTCCTGGGAAAAGCAATTGCCTCATTCATATTTTCCTTCTTGCAGAGTTCAAAGAAAGGCCCACAGACACCCAGCCCTGGGACTGCCTTGAAGAGGCCCAGTGGCCCCCTGGAGCCTTCCTCTGACATGGCAGCTCTCAGCCCTCAGACCTCCAGTGGGCCTCAGGAGCAGGACACAGAACTGGGCAGTACCCACACAGAAGGTATGTATGGAATCTGGAGTTCTAGGGCCTTTCTGACCTCTAAGTGAGGGTGAGGGTTAAAGTTGTCCCTCTGGCTTCCTTGGGTAAGAAGCAAGGGTGGGAATAAAGGGAGTATACCCCAGGGAGGAACCCAGTTCCTTAGAGGGTATATTGGTTAGCATTTGCTGTATAACGAATAGCCCCCCCCCAAATTTAATAGCTTAAAATATGCCTATTTATTTAGTTCATGACTCTGTGGGTCAGCAGTTTGGGCCGGTTCATATCTTGGCTGAATTCCCTCTTGTGTACACATCTCTGCTTGTGGCTGTTGTCTGGGGCACCTTGGTTCTCTTCCATGAGTCCCTCATCCTCCAGCAACAAGGTTGTTTCATGGCACCTGAGCAGAGTTCTGAGAAAGAGAGGGCACCTGGGGCACAGGCTCAAAACTGGCACAGTGTTCCTTCGGCCTCCTCCTGTGGGCCAAAGCAAGTCACAGGCCAGCCCAAAGTCAAGGAGCAAGGAAACACTCCATCCTTCAATGAGAGGACTGACAAAGTCACACTGTAGAGGGTGTGGATACAGGTAGGAGAAGAGAATTAGGGCTACTTCTGCACCCTAGCAAAGGGACTCTATAGGGATCTGCCAGCACCTGGAGGATGATACAGAAGGGAGAGTATAGGGCTGGGTCTGCTGTTGGCAGGTGAGCCCATAGGCACTGCCCTGCCCTAAAATGGTCTCTAGCTCCCAGCAAATCACTAAAACTTCTCAGCCCCCAGAGGAAGTATGGTCTTCATCAGCCAAGGATCCCCACACCAGACCCCAGTGTTTCCCTCAGGACTATAGAGCTGTCCACTCTGACCTCCCCCTTCCATCCCCAGGCTGGCATCTCTCTGCACCACTCTTTCCCAATCTGTGTTCCATGTGACACTGGTGCCCGGCCGGCCCTCAGTGCCACTGGGGCAGCCATGAGGCACATGAGTAGTTAAAGGCTCAGAAAAGTCATCTTAGTGCCCTAGACTTCTATCACCTCAAAAGTCTGCCCCAAGCACCCATTTACATCTTGTGGTGTCAGCTTGCCATGGAATACCTTTCAGGGAGTGCTGCTGTGTACCTGAGAGGCAAAGGGCACTTCGATTTCAGTTGTGTGTGGACAGGTCCCACAAGATTCCGTGGTGTTATATTTGGGGTGGGGGGAATATCAGAAGGATGCCTGGCCTTTTTCAGCCGTAGCGCCTGGCATGTGCATTCTCAGAGTTCCACGGGGAATCCTGATTAATGGCCTTATGGACCGTCACTTCCTGCTCCCTCCTGCTTCCCCCAGGGCAGGCCCTCTTCCCAGGGGTGGCTTTGTGCCCGCATACTCCTGGGAGATTTGCACATACTAGGGATTGGTTGAGCTGCAGGGACCACATGACTGGTGTGAGCTCTTCTGCTTGAGCCATCCTGCTACCCCTTGCCCTGGGTCCAGGAGCTGGGGGTGGGGTGGGGAGGAAAGATGGCAGTGGAGGGAGTATCCAGGATTACACCAGGCTAGGGAAAAGGTGGAAAAAGCAGACACAGGAGGAAAGGGAGGGTCTCCCACGCAGGAGAAGAAAAAGCAGAGCAGATAATTGATGATATTCAAGCTCCTAGAGGCTGTTGGAGAGATGAACCATTTCGCTCTTATGAGAGAACAGATTCAGTGCTATAGGTAAAGGTGTGAGGAAAGGGAAAACCAAGAGTGTGCCTGCAGCTGTTGGGCCTTCAGGCCTGGGAGCAGTGACCAAAGGGACTGTGGAGACTCCTCCATGGGTAGGAGGTGGGGAGACCTTGATGCCATAGAGATGGTGTGAGCTGGGGCACAGGGACCCTTCTCCAGACCTTTGATTCCAGCCCTCCTGTGGGTTTATGTTTCTCCTTTAGTGTTGCCACCTTCAGGCATGGTCTCCAGCCTTACATCACCTCATGGACCTGTGTCTCCGACTGTCTCCTTCCAGCCCCTGGCCCGTTCCACTCCCAGGGCAAGCCGCTTGCCTGGACCCGCAGTCTCAGCTCTGTCTACTGCCACCTCCTCTGTAGGGGGTGCTGGTGGCCAGGCTGAGGCTACCATCAGCTCCAGTGGGGTAGGGGTGCCCACCAACTCTACGACCACCAGCATAGCACCCTCCAAGGCATCCCTCCACTCAGCATTTACCAGCACAGTGCCTTCCAACTTGCCCACCTGCTCAAAGCCTCCCACTAATGTGCCCAGCAGTCTACCACCATCCAAATTGCCTATCAACACAACACGTGCTGGCACAGTGTCACCCAAGGTACCTACTGGCTTGGTGCCTGACCATAGGATGCCCACGAGTTTGGTGCCTAGCAGGGTGCCTGCCAACAAAGCACCCACCATCAGGAGCAGCAACAGACCCACAGAGGTGAGTCCTCACCCCTCCTAGCAGTGATCCAGGCCCCTTCCCCAGCCCTGTCCCTGGACCCTTCCCTGTCTCCATTCTAGGCTGGTCCAGGGCCTCTTTTAAGGGTAGAGGGACAGCTGAGAGGTAGCCTTATCCAGACCCCACAACACATCCTTTAGAGTCATAATCATCAGAGCTCTTAAGTGTGGATGCCTCAGGAGAGTCAGGCATGGTGGGCCGCCCCCACTGGTCATGCGCATCAATCCATTTAGATCTCACAGCTCCCTGGTAAGCTTGGTAATTCCATTTTGCAGCAGAGGAAGCAGTGAGGGATAGGATGGGATGGACTGTTGGCCGCGATGCTTTGCTCTGGCTCTCCGTGACCTGGGTTTTACTGACAGCAGTCTCAGACCATTCAGCCTGGGCAGCTGCTCTGACCCAGCAGCCCTCCCACAGCTGTCCTCCCCTCTCCAAGCTTGTACATACCACCCTACTGCTGCTATCTGCCCAGAGGAACCAAGTCCACGGAGCCTCTTGGGTGCATGGCCAGGCCTCTGACCCTGTGGCTGGCTATTCCATGGCCCTCAAGCCCAGGCAGAACATTGATGCAGAATGAGGCCACATACCACCAAGGGCTCCCATGGGTGGGACTGAATCCACAGGCAGGCCAGTGAGTAGGGATAGAGCTGCCCTGGAGGTCACCACCAATGCTGTTACAGTGCCTGGGTCTCCCTTGTATTGCCTGCCTTCCTGCACTGTTGGTGGGTTGGCTCCCTGAGAGAGGGTGGCCTCATAGGCACTATGGGCTGGGAATTGTGAGGCTGGGATGCTAGTTCATGCCCTGGCCTAGGAATGGGGCCACACAACCTGGCTTGTTCCCCTGTCATCCCCAGTCCCTTCTATCCTTTCTCTTTTTTTAACCAGGAGACACCAGTGTCTCCAGTGCCCACAGGTGCCACTGCTGGAGGCAGCTCATCGTGTGTAGACAGAAGCTCTGACAGCTGGGACTCAGGGCCAGAGCTGGGCAAACCAGGCAGGCTGTCTTCCCAAGATGGCCAGCCGTTCTCCGGCTGCTCCGAGGACCTTGCCATTAGCTGCGACTCCTCCGGCCCAAAATCTAACAATGCCCCAGAAGAGAACGAGTACAATTCAGTAAATGGCCTGAGCATCCACGTGGCTGAGGGTCCCAATGTTGACCTCATGGCAGGCAACCCTGGGCCGCATGCTGTCCCCCTGCACAGAGCAGAGGAGGAGGAGGAGTCCCAGCTTTCTGGGACACCAGTGCCATGGGCTCCATGGCTCGGGGCGGCTGCTGCTGGGGCACTCCTGGCCACACTGCTGGCTGTGCTGTATCGGCGTCGCCTACTCCAGTGAGGCCCCTCTGCCCTCCCTGCCATGTATCTGCTCTCTTCCCCTTAGTACATTTGGCCTGAGTCACAGAGCTGGTCCCATCCACCTTGTCCTTTTCTTGGGACTGGCAGGGGCTGGATCAGAGGGGACTTGGGCCCGCAGCCCTGTGTGGAGGCCATGCCATTGCCAAACTGAGTCCTGGGAGGCAACATTTCCGTTGCAGCTGGTGCACCCTGCAGCTCCCTTACCATCCTTGGCTTCCTGGGCTCAGGGCTGCCCCATTTCTCCAGACCTGCCACCTGGCAATCTGGGTTGTTGCCCTTGTCCTCTGGAGGAGGTGCCTCCATCCAGGCCTTATTTATCTTTGCCCAAACCCCACGGATCAGGGGGTGCCACTGAAGAGTACAGGGGGTTGGCAACCCCAACCCCAACCCAACTCCAGTCCTGCCCTGGTCCCTGGCCACTGACAGCAAGGATCCACAAGGCCTCACTCCTGGCCCCCAGCAGCCTAGCCTGAGGCCATTGCCCTTGAGAGCACCCTAGAGAACACCAGAGCTGCTTCGGGTCCTCCACTCATGCCAGGCAAGGGTGAGGAAAAGGTCTGGAGGTTCCTGTGGGCTCCTGGGAAGCCTGAGAAGCTGCTAGGCCTGAGGGTACCCTCTGAAGCCCCTTTCTAGTTTCCTCATCCCCGCTTCTCCTCTTTCCCTTCCTCCTGGTCCCCATCTCCATGCAGACTGCGGGGGCGGGGGGTGCTGGGTAGGGGAGAGGACCTTCTGGGCAGAGCTCAGGTCAAAGTTTGGATTTCAGCTTCACCCCTTCCTGGGCTGTATGGCCTGGGCAGATGATCTGACTTCTCTGGTCTTGCCTTCCCACGTGGACTCTATCACAGCTCATCCTTCACTGGGTTCTAATGAGATGGATGCATACACGTGTGTGTCAAGTGCCTGGCCCGGAGCAGGTGGCCACTAAATGCTTCTCCCACCTCTCCCTTGCCCACCCTAGTAGAGATGATGGCAGGAGAGGCAGAGTGCCCAGTTGGTAAGGGTACAACTGCAGTATAGGGCAGCCTAGGCCTGAATCCTGCTCTGCATCTCATCACTGTGCCCCTGGGCGAGGTGTTAACCTCTGTGTGTCTGTTTTCTTAACTGTGAAAGGGGATGAATAGTAAAAAATAATAATAAGTAAATATATATATATTTCTCCTAGTGTTGTTGTGAGGATTAAATGAGTTTATATAAATCTGAGAATGGTTCCTGGCACTCACTGAGGGTGGGAAACGTGCTGCTATCACTGTTCATTCACACTGGAGGGGCCGGAGCACTTGGCTGTACCTTCAGAGGCAGACTCAGACCCCACTGCTACCCCTCACCACCTTTATATTTGCCCTGCACTTTATCCTGTGTACTGGAGGATTGTTAGGGGTTGGGGAGAAAGGCAGTTCCCCTGAGGCAGCCGTGCAGGGTGGGGGCCGAGATGCCCTCCAGCAGCTAGATGGATTGGGAGTGTCCTTGTGGGTTCTTTTCAGGCGGCCATCACAGGACATGGACAGGCAAGGAGCCTCGGGAGCCGATTCCATTTCAGGGCTCTGCAGGGGACAGGAACTAGAACCCTGGAGAGGTGGGGGCTGTCACAGTGGCCTACCCCAAGCTGTCAGCCTGCGGGGTTCTGCACTGTGCTTTGGCTGCTGCAGTCTTTCTTCGCACTGCCCCAGGGGACTCCAGCAACCTCTACCTTTAATGACCTCTACACCTCTATCTCTGAACTTCTCTTCAGCCCTCACTCTGAACCCAGTAATTTGCACACTGAAACTAGGAGGGGTCCCTACCCAAGCTGCCTGTACAACTCCCCATCACCCTTACTTTTAACCTATCCTCTGTGCTTCCCCCGTCCTCCCAGTAAACAATTCATGCACAGGTACTAGTTTTTTTTTTGTTTTTTTTTTTTAACTAATCTTCACCCGAGGACATTTTTCCCCCATTGCTTTTAGAGAGAGAAACATCTGTATGAGGGAAATATTGATTGGTTGCCTCCCGCACGTGCCCTGACTGGGGAGTGAACCCACAACTCAGGTATGTGCTCTAACTGGGAATCTAACCCGCAGCCTTTTGGAGCACAGGATGATGCTCCAACCAACTGCCACACCGGCCAGGGCGCCCAGGTACTAGTTTTAATGCATTCCCCTCCCAGGGTATCTTTGGAAAAAAGGTTCTCAAGAAAGTAATGTGTAACCCCAAAGAATGCTGTTTAAATGGTGGAGTTTCGAGCACAATGGCCAGTGTGTCAGATGGCACTGGGCCTCTGGCCCCAGCCCAGCCTTCAGCCCAAGGTGAAGTATGTTTTCCCAAAAGTGTGGGAGATACCGTTGGGTGAGGTATGTAGGGGGCACTCAGGCACTTTTCAGATTATGCTGCCCAGAAGCCCTGCCTTGGCTGCATTGAACAGCATCCCTATTTTGGCTGTTGTTAACCTGAGGGTCTCTAAAATGTCAACTTCAAGCAGGGTTAGGAATTGGCCAGTGTATTGAGGCCTGTGGTCAGAAGAGGGCTTGGGGTAGTTGATAAGATGTGTCAGATGTCACAGTCTTGTCCTGGAAGCGGGAGGCCCTCCACCCTCAGTGGGGGGTCGAGGCACCTATACTCTGAGACTTGGGAAAGCTCACACTTTACCTTGGGCTAAAGGTTTGGCTGGGGCCAGAGACCCAGTGCTAATCTACATGCTTGGTGCAGACTTACCAACAGCCAGAGTACCTTCATATAAGTGCCTATCCACCTTCTGCTGAAACATTTATCTCAAAGCTCAAGAGCTGTCACCGCTTCTCTCCCTAGGAAACACCTGCGGATCCTGCTTGTTGACTTACTAAATCCAGACCATGCCACACACCTTACTTCCCTTTTGGATGTGCTCGGGTTTAATTGCATTTAGGGGAATTCCTAGTCAAAGATCAGGAAGTTACCTTTTACCCTACAGGCCTTGTATTATTCATAGCTTCTTTTCAGAAACATTTTTTGTTATGGAAAACTTTCAACACACAAAAATAGAATATCAGCTACCACTTACCCCACACTTTGCTGTGTGCCAGGCACTGGGCTAAGCACTTTACATGTATTAACTCCTTTAACCTTCACAATGACCTATGAAGGGGGTACCATTATGACCCAATTTACAGCTAGTCTGCAAGACTGGGAGGGAGGATCAGAGGGGACAATGCAAGGGAAAACTCTGGACTCTGAGCTCCAGAGCTGTAGGTTCTCTCTGCCCATGACCCATAGCAGATTGGGTGTCTGGAGTTCCGGACCCCATTTAAAGTGAGATTTCAGCCCTTACCAGTGTGGCTCAGTTGGTTGGGTATCATCCCACAAAGCAAAGGGTCACCAGTTCAATTCCTGGCCAGGTCACATGTCTTGGTTGCGGGTTCAGTCCCCAGTTGGGGCACATGCAGGAGGCAATCAATTGGTGTTTTTCTCACACTGATGTTTCTGTACTTCTCTTTCTCCCTCCCTTCCTCTCTAAAAATAAATAAAATCTTTTTTAAAAAAAGGTGAGATTCCACACCAACACATCTCTGCCGAGTGTGCCAAGATCTGCCACCTGCTATAATAGTGTAATAACGTGCAATAAATAGTGAATATAGTCTTAGGGATGTTGTACAACATGACTGTAATCATCACATGTGTCCAGGCTCAAAGGCCTGAGGCTATGTGAGGCAGGGCAGGGGCACGAGCCTAACATGCCAGTTCTCTAGAAGCCAGTTGGGTGGAGTAGACATTGTTTATTAAAGGACTTCCCTGTACTGGGTCCAAGACCTGAAATGAGGAAGACAGCTACTTGCATACCCCGCCGAGGTTGGGGATGGCTCACCGAGTGTGGGGACAAATAAGCTTTCATATCACCTGCTCATGTATTTTATGCAATATTTATTTTGTACCTACTGTATGCAGAGTACTGGGGAAGGCTTTGGAGACACAGAATAAACAGCAAAGACCCACCCTAAGAGTTCCCTTCCACCACCCATTGTTTCTAATACAATAATGAGCGGTCTAAAGGGGCGTTCTGAAGCACGGGTAGGGATTGTGGAGGGCAAGTATTGTTCTGATCAGTTATATACCATTAATCATTGTAATACCGAAATCCTGGAAAACAGTAACACTTAGAGCTGATAGGGAATAAGAAAAAATATTAAATATAAATTTACAAAGACACCTAGCAGAAAAGCTAAAATGAAAGTGTCTGACAGGCCCTGGCTGGGTAGTTGGAGCGTTGTCCTGAGGTGCTGAGGTTGCCAATTTGATCCCCAGTCAGGGCACATACAGGAATCCACCAATGAATGCATGGATGGGCAGAACAACAAATCAGTGTTTCTTTCTCTCTCTCAGTAAATAAGTAAGTAAATAAATAAATAAATTTTAAAAGGTGTCTGACAAGATCAACTGTTGGCAAAAATATCCAGCAACTGGAACTCTCGTGAACTTTTGGGGGCATGTAAGTTGGTATACGCCCTTTTGCAAAACTGGCAGTACCTGCTAAAGCTAAACACATCATAACCTATGACCCAGCAGTTCCACTCTTGGGTATGCACACGACAGCAACAACAGTCTATGTCTACCAAGTTATGTGCGAGAATGTTTCTAACGGCACTGTTCGTGATACCTTCAAACTGGCATCAGCTCAGTATCTGTTCCCAGCTGGACGGATGTGTCAGTGCGGGAAAGTCACACAGTGGAGTGCTGGTGTACAGCCGTGAGCGTGAGCGAGCACTGCTGCACCTAACCATATGGACACATCTCACGGACAGGATGTTGAGCAAAAGATGTCAGTGTGCACAAAAATATGCTCACTGTACAATTCTGTTCATATGAAAAGTACAGAAGTAAGCAAAATTGATCCATGCATTGGAAGTCTGAATGCTTACATTTGGGAGAGATAGTGTCACCAACTCCTGCAGGTCAGGGACCCCGAATTGTGGTCACTGTCCAGTGTCGCTCACATCAATAGGACGAGACAATATTTGGTAAAACAAGTCAGAAACTTTATTCCTTATCCAAGAAATGGAGAAGGGTAATTGAATGCTCTAATGATTCCTCTTTCCTGATTCTGGGGAATTAGAAAAGCATTAAAGGGTCTTGGGGGAAGAAGGCAGGTTCAAGAGTGGGCATTTTTGAGGAAGGGTTCTCAATTGCCAAGGGAGCATGGCCAGTCCTCAAACACGCTTGGACCATGCCTAGCCATCACATGCATCATTTTAATGTTAAATCTGCACCCCGAGTCTTATTTTCAGTATGCTGATTTAAAAAGGTCATCAAAAGGTCACCTGGAAAGGGGTTTTAGCTGCAATCTTGGATTTCTCTGGCATGAACTGGTTTCTTGGTGGTGGTCCCTGGCTTGTCTGATTTCCTGCTGGCAGGCAGAGCTAGCCCTGGAATTTCCACCTTTTTTTGACAAGTGTAGCCTGCTTTTGTCAGAGGATGTGTTGGAGAGAATACAAGAAAGTAAAAGTTTAAAGATTAACCACTGATGTGGTGGCACAACCCAGTGACAATAGAACTGGAAGGGACATGGGTGGCGGGGGCTCTACCTCCTGATTTGGGTTTTGGTTTCATGCATATGTTCGGTTTGTTTCCAGACTCCCTGTTGGAGATATGGAAATAAACCAAGATCATCCAAATGAGAACAAGTAGGCTATTCATTCAGAGCTTGCAAGAGTCAGCTACCATCAAGTGCTTTTGGCAGGGAGGCACTCAAAGAATCTGAAACAGTATTTAGTAATCATGTTGAAAATAATATTGGCATTTTTATTCTGAAACTATTATCTACATATTTAGTGATAAAGCAAAAAAGTAGTGAATGTTGTTAAGAACTTAGATTTTCAGATAAAAGAAATATTACACCAAAAAATTCAGTGAAAACTCTGTAACCTTAAAAGCAAATGGCTGGTGTGGCTCAGTGAATTGAGCACCAGCCTGTGAACCAAAGGGTTGCTGGTTCGATTCCCCAGGGTGCACATGCCTGGGTTGTGAGCCAAGTTGTGCCCCCTACTGGGGTTGTGTGAGAGGCAACTACACATTGATGTTTTTCTCTCTCTTCCCTTCCCCTCTCTCTAAAAATAAATAAAAAAAATTTTTTTAAAACAAACGGAAAATAAATTCATGATCTAGTTTTCTCTTTGAAAATGTATTCTGTAGTTCTACCCACCAAAAAAGCCTGGAAACAATGAACAACACAGTAGCAATGAGCACTTCTAGTGGCCTTGAAATACCATTGCTCATTGAAAAGGAGCGATTACTCCTTGGAGAAATTGCTGATTCAAGATCTGGGCAGGAAATTTACAGAATTGAGGTTGGAAACTTGTCAAACTAAAGAAAAAAATGAAGCTACTTAAGACTACTAGAGTCACATTTAAATGACTAAGGTATCAATCTGGAGAGCTTCCATTGGCCAAATGTGGGACAATTTGTACATCAAAAATTGGATTGAAATTCATCAAAAATGTTTCTACAATGCATAAGTTCTTAATAATACTAAAAAGAAAATAATTCATTAGATACTCCTAGAGGATGCTAGGAAACCAGTTCATTCTGAAACTGGTCCATGAAAAGAATCAATCCTGCCTTTCTATACTTCAGAATAAACAAAGGGTTGATGAGGGAAGGTTCTTCATTATTAGAGAATTACACTTATTAAGTGCAGAAGAAACAATAAAATTAGAATATCACAATTTTTGACTATGTAATCATTAGTCAATATCCTGAATAGCAGCTATAACCAATAGGTGAAAAGCTGATGGAGAACTTTATTATGGATGAATCAGTTTTATGATCCCTGGGCCAACTGACCAATCTTAACATTTCAAAAATAGATAATACTGCAAATATGTCGTTAATGTTACGAAGTAGGATTTGCCTGTTTTCCTGGTGAGATGAATAGTAATAATAGTATCACCTATGAAAAATTCTTTTAAAGAACGCAAACCTGAATCTAATCAAGCATCTATATCTAACTATCAGTATACAGAAATATAAAGGACAGAAGAACATGTTAAACCATAAGAATGAAGTCATCAAGCCCTAGCTGGTATGGCTCAGTGGATTGAGTGTGGGCTGTGAATCAAAGGGCTGCCGGTCCAATTCCCAGTCAGGGCACATGCCTGGGTTGCGGGCCAGGTCCCCGGTGGGGGCCATGTGAGAGGCAACCACACATTGTTGTTTCTCTTCCTCTCTTTCTCCTTCCCTTCCCTTCTCTCTAAAAATAAAGAAAACCTTAAAAAATTACATGAAAAAAAAAAGAAAAATTCTTTTAAAGAAAGCAAACCTGAATCTAATCAAGCATCTATATCTATCGGTATACAGAAATATAAAGGACAGAAGAACACGTTAAACTACAAGAATAAAGTCATCAAAATCCTGAATGTGGAAAATTCTTCAGGGCAAACAACTTGGCTTATCCAATAAATATATTGCAAAGGAAAATAAGTAGAGGGGAAACCTATAAGTTAAAGAAGATTTAAGAGATGAAGCAATCAAATATAACATGTTGACCTTGTTTGGATACTTGCTTGAACAAAACAACTGTAAAAAAACATTGACAATCAGGGAAATTTAAACACTGACTAGTATTCAATGATATTAGGAGATTGTTATTAATTTTTAGGTGTTAAATGGTTCTGTGGGAGTGTTACAAAAAGAATCCTCATCTTTTATAGGTACATATTAATGTATTTATTTTTTCCTCCTTTTTTCCAATAGTTTATTTTTATTGTGTTTTTTCTCATTACCATTTATCTCCCCTTATTAAAGTATTCCTGATGAAGAGTGATATGTCTGGGATTTATGTATTTCTGACGAAGAGTGTTATATATGAAATTTACTTCAAAATAATCCAGTGAGGCATGGAAGGGGTGAGGGTAAAGATGAAACAAGGAAGACTGTGAAGTATCAGAAGGTGAGGGTTCATTTATATTTGACATTTGTACACTTTTGAATCTTCCTATAACAAAAGGCTAAGAAGCCCACATATTTCTTTTGTGTTCTGGTAGCGTGAGATTTCTCTAGGTGCCTTGCTGAAACCATGGCATAACAGAGCCATGGCATCCACATCACTTCTCTGAGCTACCTGCTAGTAACTGCACGAACAGAGGAATAACAATAGCTGATATTTGTTAAGCACTTCGCTATTTACAGAAACAATGCTAATTTTTTTCTACATATTATTTAATTTTTCCTCAATGCCCATTAAAATTTTTTCTGTTAAAACAGTGTATGTCTATACTTCTGCTTTTTTAAGTTAAAATACTGTGGGAATCACTCCATAGCATCTAAAGATACTGCAAATTCCTTTTATGGCTGCATATTGTTCCATTGCGTGGACCTGTCATAGTTGATTCAACTGAAGTTTAGCTAGTTTAAGTATCTCAGCCAATATCGGTTAGCTGGTGCAGCCAGGATTAGAACCAAGATTCAGCTGACTCCAAAGCCTGTATTCTACACTGCTGCTTCCAAAATTCAACACACATGAGTCACCTAACACTCTTTCTAAAAATGCAGAAAAGGTGGATGTGGGGTGGGGCCTGAATTTCTGCATTTCTTACAAACTACTAATTATGCTAAAGACAGACCAGCCTGGAACACTGGATCTCAAACTTAACTGCACGTCGGAATCACCTTTAAACACTATTGGTGCTTGGTCCCACCCCCAGAGATGCCAACTTCATTTGTCTGGGACATATGCAGCCTGGCTATCTTTTTTACCCCCAAACTGGGATGAAAACTGTCCCAGAAGCCTGCTTGTTTTGAGGAATTCTTCCACAATCACTAACCTACTCTTTATCCAGCTGGCTCCTGGGCAGGAGTTGATTGGCATCAAGTGACAGCTAATTAGAGCAGCCTGGTGCCATATTATATCCTGCTCCAATTAGCTTATCTGGAGTTAGTTCTGCTTTTACATTTGATGGCCCACTGTGTGCCAGCCACATATCTACTGGGCTGAGGGAAGTGTACACAAAAGATGATAAAATCGCAGCTCCTTCTCACAAGGACAAGGTTTTTACAACCCAGATGCTTTTCTCCTGAAGGTAAGCCCCAGAAACAGTAAGAAAAATAGAGTTTTGGGATTTATGGGCCCAAAGAACCATAACTCTTTCTATTTTTCTGAAACAGGAATAGGAATCAGAAAGTAATAAAAATACCATCTTTTTAAACTTCTGAATATGGTTTTAGGCCTATGGCTGAGTGCTCAAGCCTTGGACTTGACAGTCTTCTTTAGCTGTTCACAGTGATTCTGGATACTTCAGACCTCCCCTGATCTCCACCTGGGGAGGGAGGGGCGGGGGGCTCTTAACAGGTAGCAGCTAGCACACCAGACAGCACATGCCCCACAAGGCCCTGACACCACAGGGAAGGAAGTTAGGGCCCAGTGAAACATGCCAAGTTCCTTCTTCCAAGTTTACCAATCAGATAATACATTCCTTCTCCTATGGGGAGGAAAGTTTCCTAACTTAGGACTGCATAGGCAGCTGCCTCCTATGGCCATGTTTAGGGTCTGCCCCACTGCCTAATGATATGTGATGCACATGACCAGAACTCACTGGCTCTTCAGTTATGTCAGGATGATCTCTTAGCCTTCCAGAAGCCCAGCGCCTCTGACTTTTGCAGTGTCCAGGAGAATTAGGGCATGATGCATACCATTTTTAAAAATTATGTTTTATTGATTATGCTATTATAGTTCTCCCAATTTTTCCCCCTTTGCCCCCCTCCATCCAGCAATCCCCATTCCCTCAGGCAATCCCTACACCATTGTTTATGTCTATGGGTCATATGTAGGTTCTTTGGCTACTCCATTTCCTATACTGTACTTTACATTCCCATGGCTATTCTGTAACTACTGCTTTGTACTTCTTAATCCCCTCACCTCTTCACCCATTCCCTCACACCTGCCTCCCATCTGGCAACCATCAAAATGCTCTCCGTATCCATGATTCTGTCTGTTCTTATTTGCTTAGTTTGTTTTTTAGATTCAATTGTTGATAGATACATATTTATTGCCATTTTATTGTTCATAGTTTAGATCTTCTTTTTCTTAAAAAAGTCCATTTAACATTTCATATAATAATGGTTTAGTGATGATGAACTGCTTTAGTTTTTTCTTGTCTGGGAAGCTCTTTATCTGCCCTTTGATTCTAAATAATATAATTGCTGAGTAGAGCAATTTGGGCTGTAGGTCCCTGCTTTTCATGACTTTGAATATTTCTTGCCAGTCCATTCTAGCCTGGAAAGTTTCTTTTGAGAAATCAGCTGATAGTCTTATGGGAACTCCCCTGTAGGTAACTAACTGCTTTTCTCTTGCTGCTTTTAAGATTCTTTCTTTATCTTTAACCTTTGGCCTTTTAATTATGATGTGTCTTGAAGTGGGCCTCTTTGGATCCATCTAGTTTGGGACTCTGCTTCGTGGACTTGCATGTCTATTTCCTTCACCAAATTAGGGAAGTTTTCTTTCATTATTTTTTCAAATAGATTTCCAATTTCTTGCTTTTTCTCTTTTCCTTCTGGCACCCCTGTTGTGAATGCTGGAACACTTGAAGTTGTCCCTGAGGCTGTTTACTCCATCCTTGTTTTTTTCTTGTTGTTCTGACTGGTTGGTTTTTGCGTCCTTACGTTCCAAATCATTGATTTGATTCTCGGCTTCTCTCACTCTATTTTTGTTTCCCTGTAAATTGTTCTTTATTTCAATCAGTGTATCCTTTGTTTCTGACTGGAACTTTTATATGCTGTTGAGGTCCTAAGTTCCTTGAGCATCCTTATAACCAGTGTTTTGAACTCTGCATCTGGTCGATTGCTTATCTCCATTTTGTTTAGTTCTTTTTCTGGAGTTTTGATCTGTTCTTTCATTTGGGCTATGTTCCTTTTTCTGCTCATTTTGGCAGCCTCCTTGTGTTTGTTTCTGTGTATTAGGTAGAGCCACTATGACTCTGTGTCTTGGTAGTGTGGCCTAATGTAGTAGGCATCCTGTAGGGTCCAGGGGCACAGCCTCCCCTTTCACCCAAGCTGGATACTCAAGGTGGGCCCTTTGTGTGGGCTGAGTACACCCTCCTCTTGCAGTTGAGCCTTGATTGCTGTTGTCAGGTCAATGGAAGAGATTTATCCAGGCCTGTCAACTACAAACACTGGCTGTGACCACTGACCATCAACCACTTCCCCTCCATCCAAGGAGGTGAGCCATGTTTACCTATGCTGTTATCTTGACTGGAAGTCACTATATCACTATGGACACCTTAACCTTCTGCACTGATAGGTGTTTTGAAGAGATTTATTTTTTAAGTATTTTATTTATTTTTAGAGAGGGGGGAAGGGAGGGAGAAAAAGAGGGAGAGAAGCGTCGGTGTGTGAGAGATACCTTGATCTGTTGCCTCTCACACGCCCCCTGCAACTCAGGCATGTGCCCTGACTGGGAATTGATCCAGTGACCTTTTGGTTCACAGGCCAGCACTCAATCCACTGAGCCACACCAGCCAGGGCTGAAGAAATGTTTTTAAAAAACTTAAATTTTTTATTAAAAAATAAATTATTAGATTTCTTTGGCGTTTATAGTTAAGGCCTCATTCATTTGAGCCTTTTGATTTCAAATTCAAGATATTTCAGGCAAGGTCAATTTGATTTTTCTTCTATTCAAATACTCAGTCGAAAACATTCATTAAGGCCCCAGCTGGTATAGCTCAGTTGGTTGGGCATTGCCTTGCAAAGCGAAAGTTCACTGGTTTGATTCCTGATCAGGGCACATGCCTAGGTTGCGGGTTTAATCCCTGGTCGGGGAACATACGAGAGGCAATCAATCAATGTTTAATTACAGTCTAGTGGAGAGATGGGCAAATGAAAGGGAAGAATCAAGTTACCCAGAGCAACAGAAATGGCAGTACCATTAAAAGAACTAAGGAAAGATGAACTATTCAAAGGAAAAGAGGACAAACTTGTTTTCAGAAAACAGATGCGGGGGTGGGAGGAGGGTATATAAAGGGACTAAATGGTAATGAAAAAATACGATAAAAAGTTGTAAAAAATAAAATAAAGTGCATTATTTAGAAACAGAAAACAAACCAGATGCTTTTACAAATAGGTTTATTTGGGAACAAAATGCTAGCTATCAAGCTTTCAAAATGGAAAGAATTATACCTTCATTGCCATTAATATAACAGAGATGCAAATGATTTTTGTACCCTGAGATGATTTTCTCAGTTTGTCTGAGGAACATTCTGTGAAAAAAGGGTCCATGCTCAATTACATTTGGAAGATAGATACACACCTGTCTCCTCTTGGAGATTTGTCATTCCCTTCAGTATATTAAAAGCTTTAAGAAATTGCACTAAGCTTTAAGAAATTGCACTAAACTTTACCTCATATTTCCCAAGCTTATTTGAGTGCAGGTTGCTTTTCTAACAATTTTTATTAAAGTGCAAAACTATTAGTGGTTATCTAATAATAGTATCCAAATCAGGGATATTTAGTCAAAGAAAAGATAGGCCTTGAGCTTGAAAACTAAGGAAAAATATCAATCCTTTCAATACTTGGAAGGAATGGGATTTTTTTCACATTTAGGAAACTCTGAGTTGTTCTAAACTCCTTGTTATTTCATCTTGAATTTTCTTTCTTTATTCTCCTGAGACAAGTTGAGCTTTTTTATGTGAAAGCAGGCAATAGTACTTTTTTATTGCCTCTGAGCTCTGGTGATGCTATCAGAAAGCCACATGCTAGCTACGCTGCATGTGTGTACAATGCAGTATAGCCCATCTCTATCTCTCTTCAGAAGTGGACTCTGGGCCAGGGGCCAGGTATTGGAAGAATGTCTAGAGGCTTAAGAACTTCATGTTCTTCATGTTGTTGTCCTTTGGTAGAGATAATAGGCAAGGTTTTCCCAAATCCCCATCATTACACTCTGGAAAAAAGGCCTTGTCCTTGAAATGGGAATGAACTACATCTTTCAATTTCCTGGCTCAAATGGAATCCAACAAAAGAACTTGGTCTATAAACCTCTGTGGCCTGGCACTCTTGAGAAAATACTTTAATTTTACTCCCCAGTGATGTACTTTAGCTGTAGAAAATGGACATTCAGAGAGGGTCTCTCCCCTGGCTCATAGAAAGTAGTGAGATGACGTAAATCTCCTCACATTCTCTGGGGGCCAGAGTGCAGACTGTGGACTCCAAGATGGCTTCCAGTGATACTCTCTTCTGATATTCAAGTCCTTGGGTAATACCAACCCACGCTGAATAGAGCTGATCTGTGTAATAATAAGATATTGCAGTCCTGGCTGGTGTGGCTCAGTGGACTGAGGGCCGGACTGTGAACCAAAAGGTCACTGGTTTGATTCCCAGTCAGGGCACATGCCTGAGTTGTGGGCCAGGTCCCCAGTAGCAGGCACATGAGAGGAAACCACACATTGATGTTTCTCTTCCTCTTTCTCCCTCCCTTCCCCTCTCTAAAAATAAATAAATAAAATCTTTTAAAAAAAGATATTGCAGAAATGATTAAGTGTGACTTCCCTCTCTAGATCTTAAGAAATATTGTGACTGTGCCCCAACTAGTGTGGCTCAGTGGACTGTCAGCCTGTGGGCTGAAAGGTTGCTGGTTCAATGCCCTGTTAGGGCACATGCCTGGGTTGTGGGCCAGGTCTCCAGTTGGGGATGTGCAGGAGGCAACCAACTGATGTATCTCTAGCACATTGATGTTTCTCTCCCTCCTCTCTAAAAATAAAGAAAAATCTTAAAAATCTTAAAAAAAAAGAAATAGTGTGACTTGTCTAATCTTCTCTTGCAACACTAGTTCTGAAAGAAGCTAGTGTCAAGAGGACAGTCAAGCAACGCTTTGGAGAGGCCCATGTTGTGGGAGCTGAGGACTCCCGCTGACAGCCATTGCCAACTTGCCAGCCATGTGAATAAGCCATTTTGTAAGTGGATCCTCCAGTGCATTATACTTTCAAATGACTGCAACTTTATGGAAGACCTTGAGCCAGAACCACACCTGTGTCATTCACAAATTTTTGACCCATAGAAACTGAGGTAATACAAAATATTTATTATTGTTTTAAGCCACTAAGTTTTGGAATTTTTACCTTGCCATAAGCAACCAATATGGTAGATGTGTTTTGTATGATGTTTTGTCACCAATAAATGGCCATAGATTTGTAAATCATTACTTTAGAATTTGGTTAGTTCCTCTAAAACATGCTTGTCATGACTCCAGTGCTTCTTATTCTGGTGTGTACACCAGAAAATTAGCCTCTCCCCAAGGGTAAACAACTGAAAATGATAAAGAACTTAAATTATTATTTATCTTAGAAGAGAGGGAGAAATAGAGGGAGAGAAAGTTCGATTGTTTGCTTCTTATATGTGCCCCAACTGGGCACCTGAAGCTGCAACCCAGGCATGTGTCCTGACCAGGAATTGAACTGGCAACCTTCCACTTTGTGGGAACAAGCCAACCAACTGAGCCACACTCAAAATAAATTATAGTAACTACAGAGAAAGGAAATCTCTTAATTGCTACTTTCACTTTTTGAAAAAAAAATCTTTCTCATGGGTTTAATTTGCTCCAAGGCAAATCTTTCTCTTTAAAAAATTTTCAATTTTTAAAAGATTTTATTTATATATTTTTAGAGAGGGGAAGGGAGAAAGAGGGATAAATACTGGTGTGAGGGAGAAACCTCAACTGGTTGCCTCCTGTGTGCACCCTGAACAGGACTTAACCTGCAACCCCGGCACGTACCCTGACTGGGAATCAAACCTGCTGAGACCTTTTGGTTTCTGGGAGGACGCCCAAACCACCAAGACATTCCAGTCAGGGCTCAGTGCCTTCTTTTGATTATCATAAGGCAGAGTAGTCAACTTCTCAGAAGTCCAGGTTCTGAGGTTGTCTTTTTTTTTTTAAAGATTTTATTTATTTATTTTCAGAAAGAGGGGAAGAGAGGGAGAAAGAGAGGGGATGAAACATCGATTGGTTGCCTTTTGTGTGCCCCCAACTGCAGACATGGCTTGCAAAAGAGGCATGTGTCCTGACTGGGAATTGAACCAGTGAGTGAATCTTCGGTTGCAGGCGGGCACTCAATCCACTGAGCCACACCAGCCAGGGCAGATTCTATCATTTTTAAAAACTGTGTGCCTCTGGGTAAGCTGCCTTATTATCCAAATGTTGCTGGGAGGAGTAAGTGAGATGTAAAGGCACTGTGTAAATTGTAAAAAATGCTATACATATTTCAGGTGTTGTTTTCATGTTGAGGTTCATCTCGACAGCCTCAGATGATAATGATTCTTTGATTCCTCAGGATGATCTATGAAAACTCAAAGACTTGGATAGAAGCTTCCTCCTGTCAAGGAGGACCATATACATTTTTTGGTGGTGGCGGCAGGGGTGGGGAAGGAGGCAGAAAGATAGGCAATGCTAGGCACTGAGATTTGGAAGAGAAGTTATAGTTGTTTGGTTCTTGTAGGATCCATTTGGGGGTAGCTTCCTGCAGGAGCTGGGATCTCCAGAGTTGGAAAATTGGGGTTCCAGAGTTATTCCTACTGTGAGGGGAGCAAGTTTGCAGTGAGCATGGTAATTCTATTCAACAAGCAAGAAAGAAGCTCATATTTCTCTTTTTATCTGTAATTTATTTATTTTGATCTTCAGAAGAAAACTTCTTTGTTTACATTTCAGTTTTTATTTTTCATTTAAAAATTTTTATTTTTTCCATTACCATTTATCTCCCCCCATACCCTCTGCCACCTCCAACTACCCCCAAGGTCATCTTTCTTGCTCAGCCTGCTACTAGCAGTCATTACCGGAAAGGTGAAGAAACTAAGAAACTAAAGGACATCACCCAAGGGCCATTACAGTCTCCCAATCTCTAACAAAATAATTAGTAAGCAAGATAAATCCACAGTCTCTTTAAACTAGACGGAGTGAGGGACTGCCATGAAGGTAGATGGGGGGGGGATCATAATAGACTTGGGTAACTCTCTGGGAGAGGGGGGCTTGGAAAGCCCTTTGATAGAAGTGCAAGGTTAGGTTCTCAGGGCTGGAGGTGACCATGTTCTTGCCCCAAAAGAGAAGGGAATAAGATGCTTAAAAAGAAAAAAAGCTCCCTCCCCACCGGGCTCCCAGGAGGCCACCGAATCCTTCTGTGTGCACCACGCAGAAAGAGGGGTCAGACTCCTTCAAAAAGCCAACCTTACTTCACATCTCCCACACTCCTTCATCACAGGAGGGTGGCAAAAGATTTATAACCCACCTTTTTCATCCAGTTGTCATGGAGACCTACTCAGTCTTTTCATCCCTTCTGGTACCAGGAACATTTCTCCAACGCAGGCGGATGGAGGGGGTTTAACCCAAACCCGCCAGTGGTGGTTCTGGGAGAGGGGGTGGTAGTAAAAAATAGCGCGGAAGGGCTGGCGTCCTAGACCGCAGCGGAGGAACCAGACGGAGGGACAAAGGCTAAAGTCAGCCGCAATTTCAGCCCTTCAGTCGGCCAACAGAAGCTGCAGGGGCGCTGCTGGGCTGGAGGAGGGCACTGGGAGAGGATGGAATGGAGCAGTGTGGCGAGGCTTGGGGGCGCGCGACGGCGTCCCGGGAGAGTTCTTGGGCCCGGGGGCGCCGACTTGCCCACCCGAGCAGGCGGTGCTAAAAGCGGAGGGAGCACAAGCCCCTCCACCCACGCGTCCATTGGGCGGCGCCGCCATCACTTCCCTCTCAGCCACACTGCCTTTTCCTCCTCCGCCGATCCCAGATTTTCCCCCCCCCCACCCTCCGCCCCGCCACCGTACTAAAAGTCTCTCATTGGACAGAGGTGAAGTCAATCTGCTTCGAGTCAGGGAGTTGATTGGATACGAGGCCTTTGGGCCTCCTGTACCTTGCTGGGATTGGCTTGTTGTGCATTGGCGCAACGGAAGAGGCGGACGGTGGAGGGTTCGCCTCTCCTCCGCTGGACTGCCGCGGAGGAGGCAGCCGGGAGTCCGACGCTGGGTTGCTCGTTCGGGAGGCAGCAGTGGCTGCTGTGAATGGGAGTGGGCCGGTTTGGTGTGCTCATGGAGCGCCACGGTAGGGCCGCCACCTCCGCTTCGTCGACCCGGGAGCCGGCGCCCGAGGAGCCAGATGGGCGGCGGCAGGAGCCGCTGCGGCGCCGGGCGAATAGCGCCTCGGCACCCGCAGTCGGAGCCTCGGCGTTGACTGAGGAAGTAAGGCGGGACCGACCCGGCTCCTACAGCGGCACTACCTCGGTCCCCCGCCAGCGCGTGGAAACACTCAGGAAGAAGCGGCCGCGTAAGTGCCCGGCGGGGCGCCCTCGCGGCTCGCCCTGCCCCCTTCCGGCCCGGCCGCCGTTTTTCCCGCGCGCCCGCGAGGGGACAGTGCCCCCTCACGGTGGTCCCAGGTTGGTGCGTGGGCAGAGAACGGGTTGGAGGCCTGGGGACCCACAGAGACTGTGGCTTCGGCCCTCGCGCACAGTAGTCTCCGTGGTCACTTCCCCAGTACCCTTTCTCCCTCTTAGCTCCTTAGGCATTCCGTGCCCAAGAATCATATGATTTTACTCTGGAAAAGGCTTCTTTTGACTCATTTCCACCGCCTCCCCTCCCCCCATGTTCTTTGAATCCACAGTCTTGTGTGGGTTTTTAAAGAGTTGCTCTCCTCGACATTAAATCTTTTTTTTTTTTGAGTGGAAATGTCGGGCTTACTGGAAGATGGTTCACTGGCCCCTGAGTTGCTGCAAGCCTAAAACTAGATTCCGTGTTTTTTGCACTAAGCTTTGGCTGTTTTTCTTCCCGTGAGAATTCGGGTCATCTCACCCAGATATCTCCTCTTTCCTTTACATCCATTTGCTGCTAGGATTCAGGACTGGAGCGTTCTGGGCATTAAAGCTTTTTGTTTTCAGGGAAAACGACGACTTCTTGAATCTCGCCTTGGGAGTTGCACGTACTATCAGAGAATCGTCTTCTCCGTTTTATTATTAGTTTCTTTTTCTGTGTTCAGATCTTTTCCAGATATTTTCTCCCCATTATAGGTCTTTAATTCAGGCCGTCTTTCTACCACCATGGGTGCTGTTGAAAGTATCCACTGTCCTGATACTCTAATAATCAGCCTTAGCATGATATAGTGGCATTTTACATATGATTAGACTTTTTTTGTTGTTGTTGTAGCCAAATTCCCACTTTAGGAAATCAACTTGTTTTAAATGCAGATTAAGAGAGAGAGAAAGTGGCAGGATGGGCATGAAGTGTTTATTGGATGGTCTGGTCTTGTACCAAGGTCCAGCCACCCATTTGCTTTAGTTTTAACTTGTATGATGTGGATGATTAAATGCAGTCATATTTTGCTGTGGAATTTTTGGAGAGTTTTCAGTTCTTTTGTTTTTTCCTATCTTCTTGAAAGAGATTTATTTGGAAAACATCTGCTCTCAACCTACCATTTTTAGAGCTTGGTTTATGTTTTATTTGAGGAGCACTTGATTTTTTTAAAAAAAATGCATCTTCCTTTTAGAGGGGAAGAGAAGGAGAAAGAGGGAGAGAGACATCTGTGTGAGAGAAACATGAATGGGTTGCCTCTCATACACACCTGGGGGAGGGGGTGCTGAACTTGCAACCTAGGCATGTGTCCTGATGGGGAATTGAACTGGCGACCTTTAGGTTTGCGGGACAATGCCCAGCCTACTCCACACCCGTCAGGGTACACCTAATTTTTAAGCAGTACAAAACAATTGTTCCTTCATGGTTTTGTACGCTATCATTGGTTGTGGATGCACATTCCAGAGACTCAGCAGATGAGATTCACAGCCATATAACCAGCTGTTTATGGACACTGGCCACAAGGATTTGAAATAATGATTGTATTTTGAGTGTTGGATGGGTCAAGCACTCTAAAAACTTTTTTTAATTAAAAATTTTTTTTTCAGTCCTGGCTGGTGTGGCTCAGTGGATTGAGCACTGGCCTGCAAACAAAAGGGTCGTCTGTTTGATTCCCAGTCAGGGCACATGCCTGGGTTGCCAGCCAGGTCCCCAGTAGGGGATGCGTGAGAAGCAACCACACGTTGATGTTTCTCTCCCTCCCTTTCTCCTCCCTTTATCCCTCCCTTCCCCTCTCTCTAAAAATAAATAAATAAAATATTTTAAAAAGTTTTTTTCCAGGTACTCTTCTGAGAGTTTTAATAACTCATTAGTCTTCACAACTCTGAGGTAGGTAGTAATATTCCATTTTACAGACGAGAAAATTGGAGCTCATTTGCCCAGTGTCATTGACTAGTGGACAGAACTGTAAACTGAGGAATTGTAGCTTCTTAGCATCTGCTCTTAGCCACCGTTCGTTATAGATTTTTCATATTCTAGTAGCTAATTTTTATTACTTTAAGAACAAGCATAGTCATCATCTTTTGTGTTCAAGGTTTTCTTGCCTGAGGTGAACATTTCTAGCTACTTGCAAATTTTGAGCATAAAAATGACCTGGGGAATTAAAAATGCAGATTCCCTGGGTTCAGTTCTCTTTTTTGAATCAAAATCTGGAAAAGATTCTAAGAAGTACCTCATATCATTCAGATACAGGTTACTCAAAGACCACTCAGAAAAACACTGGTTTAGACCATATGAAGGGGGGAGTTATATAAGGTGGTTTTTGAAACTTCTTTTAGGAGCTAAGACAAATTTTCAGGTTGTAGGATTTATTTTTTTGTTGTCTACTGTTTGGTGTCTCTCAGGTATAGATCTACTAAAGAAATAAGGTATTGTTCTTCCATTTGCTCTTTCTGTACTCTACCAGGTATACCTGTTAGAGGGAGAAACAGCATATTAGACTGCTGAACCCTCCAAGAATATACTCACAGTTGACCCTGGAACAACATGAGTCTGAACTGCATGGATGCACTTATACAGGGATTTTTTTTTTTAATAAACCTGTATTGTTTTCCATCTGAAGACACAGAGGGCTGACTGTATGCATTGGTCTGTGCCATTTTATATAGAGGACTTGAGCATCCTTACATCTTGGTATCTGTTGGGGGGGGTCCTTGACTTCCTTTTCGATACTGTGAGACAGCAAAGATTTTTGAGAGTCAGGTTACATGGATTTAAAACATTTTTTAAAGATATTTTATTTTTTTTTTAAAAGAGAGGGGAAGGTGGGGAGAAAGGAAGAGCAACAACGATATGCAAGAGAAACAACAGAAACATGGATTGGGCCTCGCACACCCCCAACTGGGAACCTTGCCCGAAACCCAGGCCACGTACTCTGACTGGGAATTGAACTGCTATCCTTTCGGTTTGCAGGCTGGCACTCAACCCACTGAGCCACATGAGCCAGGGCACATCTTTTAATTTTTAAAATTTTAATGAGGCATAATTACATTCAGTAAAATGTATAATTTTGACAAATGTGTACATTCGTGTATTCAGAGAACTTTTTTTTAAAATCCCCATCTGAGGACATTTCTTCATTTCTTCTAGAGAGAGAGGAAGGTGTGGGGAGGAGAGAGAGAAACAAACATGGAGCATCCATGGCTGCCTTTTTATATGTACCCTGACTGGAGGGGTTGGGGGGGTTGGGGGGGGTGGATCCAACCAGCAACCTGGGTATGTGACCTGACTGGCCCTGACTGGGAATTGAACCTCTGACCTTTTGGTCTATGCATCAACGTTCCAAGCCAACTGAACCATGTTGCTCCAGCCAGCTGAGTCACACCTGCCAGGGCTGGAGAACATTTTAATCAAGTGCCCCAGATGTGCAGAAGATGTGGGAACCCTGGGATCAGAGTGTTCCATAGCAGTGGATGAGCTGGCTCTTTCAGGGTGACTCCCAAGAATGTTGTAGCTCCATTCATTTAGAAAATAAAACTTTTGTTTGTAGCTTGACAATTTTAAAGTAGAAAACGGATTGCTTTTCCTTGACTTTGGGAGAGTATCAGTATGGGCAGAGTGGAACTGGTGTTGGGTCCCCAGGAGACTGCCCTTTATCAGATGCAGTGTTTCATCTTTAGTTAGGGAATTAAGAAGATCTCCCCACTGGAAGCTAGGGAAAAAGTTAGATATCTGTTGTTTTGTAGCCCATTTTTGATCGACAGAATGGGAGAGGATTCTTTGGACCTATTTCATTAACTTTAAATGAAATTGAAGAAAGCATGACCCCTCTTTGGAATGTAAAACAAATATAAAACATTAAGTAGGGCCTAAAAATAGTTCCATTATGCAAGTGTATAAAATGGTACAGTTTGTTATTTTAGGGACCTTATATATGAATTATACATTTAGATAATGTGATTGTTCAGTGTTGGCATCCCTGCCCTCTGTTCATCTGGGGGGATGGCAAGCAAGAAGAGATGTATGCCACTAAAAACATTTGCTTAGCCCTGGCTGGGTGGCTCAGTTGGTTGAGGCATCGCCCTGTGCACCATAAGGTTGCAGGTTTGATTCCTGGTCAGGGCATATACCTAGGTTATGGGTTCCATCCCCTGATGGGGTGTGTGCGGCAGGCAATTGATCAATGTTTCTTTCTCACATCAATGTTTCTCTTGTCTCTTTATCTCTCTGAAAATCAATAAACATATCCTCAGGTGAGAATTAAAAAAATAAATATCAGAATATTTGCTTAAACACATAAAATAAAAAAGATTTTATTTATTTTTTTAGCAAGAGGGGGAGGGAAAAAGAGAGGGAGAGAAACATTGATCACTTGCCTCTTGTTCACACCCCGACTGGGACTGAACCTGCAACCTGAACTTGTACCCTGACCAAGAATTGAACCAGTGACCTTTTTGCTTTGGGGGACAATGCTCAACCATCTGAGCCACAGGAGTTAGGGCTTTGCTTAAACATATTTTGAAAGGAAAGGCTAAGGGAGAGGACCTTATCAGGAAGTGGTAAGAATGGCTATTTTAACTGTCATTTAAAAGGTTGGTGATGTTCCTCTGGCTAAATTTATAACTTAATAAGCATTTTTCAGGTTCATAACTTGGGGACTCTTTATCTTCAGACACTTTTCTTTCTCAGTTTATGCCAGTGAGAATGACTAGTATGTGAAAATCCTCCTTTTAAAATAATGGCTTAAATTTTGCTGTCTAGAAGGGAAAGCCATCTTGCAGTATTTTGTAGTCTATTGGGTTCTGTGTGTTTATTTTTCCTGAATGTGAAGTTTATTATTGAGCCTGCTGATTTTATAAGAGTATTTTGTAAGTATCTAGTCCCTGAGTTAAAAACTATTTTGTGAATAAGAATAACTGTTAGTAAGACATATCTTTTTAAAAGTTTATTGATTTGAGAGAGAGATGAAGGGGAGGGGGAGACAGAGAGAGGGAAAGAGAGAAATTTGTTGTTCTACTCATTTCTGCATTTATTGGTTGATTGTTTTATGTGCTTGACTGGGAATTGACCTGGCGACCCTTTGGTTCACAGGCTGGTGCTGAATCCACTGGGCAACATGAGCCAGGGCTCTAATTTCATTTACATCTTTTAACTTTAACAACTTTGTTCTGTTTATTTTTTGGCTCTCTTTGGTCTGTTTTACTATTTTTCTAGCATTTCAAATTGTATGTGACATTCCCTTGTATTCAGACTTTCTTTTTTTTAAATACATTTGATAAGCATTTAAGGTTAGAGTTTCCCTTTGAGTATCACCTTGGTTGTATCATTGTTTTTGATATGTAGTGATATTGTTATTCATTTTAAAATAAATTGTTTTTATTTCCTCTTTAATCTCAGAGTTAATAATAGTGGGTTTAAAAATTTCCAGGTGGGCCCTGGCTGGTGTGGCTAAGTGGATTGAGTTGCTGGCCTAAGAACCAAAGGGTTGCCGGTTTGAGTCCTGATCAGTGCATGTGCCCAGGTTGTGGGCCAGGTGCCTGGTAAGGGGCACCACAATGTGTGAGAGGCAACCACACATTGATGTTTCTTTCTCTCTCTTTCTCCCTCCTTTCCCCTCTCTTTAGAAATAAATAAATAAAAATCTTAAAAACATTTCCAGGTGGATGCATTTTTTGTGTCTGTTGGATTAATTTCTTTCTTTTTTTTTTTTAAGATTTAAAAAAAATTTTAGAGAGGGGAAGGAAGAGGGAAAGAAGGATTAATATCTAATTTTGAGGTACTGTGGAAAGCAAATGTGGTTTGTTTTTGTTCTTTGAAATTTGAGGTTCTTAAAGCTAATACAGTTAATTTTTGTGAATGGTTAATGGGTATTTGAAAGAAAAGTGTATTTTTTAAAAAACATTTTATTTATTTCTTTTTAGAGAGAGGGGAAGGGAGGGAGCAGAAGAGGGAGAGAAACATCAGTGTGTGAGAGAAACATCGATCGGTTGCCTATTGCACGCCCCCAGTTGTGGTCTATAACCCAGGCATGTGCCCTGACCAGAAACCTAATTGGCAACTCCCGGTTTTGCAGGACAAGGCTCAAGCCACTGAGCAACACCAGTCAGGGCAAAAGGAAAGTGTATTTGTTTTTTTGATAGTTATATTTATGTTTAATAGATCACCTTATTAGCTGTGGTAGTCACGTCCTCTGTACATCTTTATTTGTGTGTATGTAGGCACATTTCTGAGACCTGTATCATTCTCAGACTGGTTTGTAGATTAGTCAGTTTCTCCTTGTGTTTAATATTTTTTGAAGCATTTGTTAGGATCATATCAATTATACTATTTTATGCAATGACATAATTCCTTTTTGTCCCTTCACCCTTTTTTAATTTTTAATTTTTTATTTAGAGAGAGGGGAAGGGTAGGAGAAAGGGCGAGAAACATAGATGTGAGAGAGAAACTGGCTACCTTCTGCAGATGCCTCAGGGGACTGAACCTGCAGCCTAGGCCTGTGCTCTGGCTGGGAGTCGAACCAGTGACCTTTCAGTGTGCTGGACGATGCCTAACCAACTGAGCCCACTGGGGACTCAGTTGGGGACTTTTTGTCCCCCTCTAATGCTTTTGGTTTGAATTCTGTGTAGTCTCCTTGTTAGCCTGTTGGTTAGCTGTTAACATTTGCTTGATACAATGGGGTAGCATTGTCCAAGCATTTATTTTTGCATATACAAATTTAACTATATAAATATAGCTGATAAGTTACTTAAATTTTGTCAGTGATTTCTACCCACTGATTTGGTCAGTGAATATGTACATTATTTGGAGTAAATGTAGGGGTGAGAGTTGTGAATCTTATGTTCTTGGTAGGTCACTGCTTGTGAGTACAGTGCCTGTTACATGCAGTGCTGATCTTGAAACATGGGTTTCACTATGAAAATACCGTGGCTCCTACTTGAAAGTCAGCTGCTCTATCAGTCTTCAGTGAGGTGCTTAAGACTTTGATACAAGTACTTTTGACTAAAAGCCGATTTTATTTTGAAAAGCATCCAAGTCTTCCTTATCACGGGACTCCATTGTGGCTGTTTTACCATTTATTTATCTTCACTCTACTTGTATAATCTCATTTTAGATGTATCTTTTAAAGTAAGCATATAGTTGAATTTCCACTTCAGTCTGGAAGAGACATTTGATAATATTTGTGATTACTGACACATTCATTTTTTATAAATTTTATATTTGTATTTATCATATTTTTATTTTTTTTTAAAAAAAGATTTTGTTTATTTTTAGAGAGAGGGGAAGGGAGGAAGAAAGAGAGGGAGAGAAACATCAATGTGTGGTTGCCTCTCATGCACCCTACACTGGGGACCTGACCTGCAACCCAGGCATGTGCCCTGACCGGGAATCGAACTGGCGATCCCTTGGTTCACAGGCTGGCACTCAATCCACTGAGCCACACCAGCCAGGGCATATTACTTTGTTTTTGAACAGATTTATTTTCCTACTTATTTGAAGATCTTAAGTTCATTTATTTTCTTTTGGTTGGTTTAATGCCTATAGACCATCACCTCTTTATTCAGGATTAGTGAGAATCTGTATCTTCCTTTCCTCAAAAGGACAGAACTACTGCTTACTTTCACTTCCCTCTCTTTGTCTTCCCTCTCCTACTTCCTGTGTTGAAATCATGTATTTTAGTTTCAGATTACTTTTTTTTTTTTAGACTTTACCTATTTATTTTTAGAGAGAGGGGAAGGGAGGGAGAAAGAGAGGGAGAGAGAGAAACATTTATCAGTTGCCTCTGTGCCCCTAACTGGGGACCTGGCCTGCAACCCAGGCATGTGCCCTGACTGGGAATCAAACCAGCGACCTTTGAGTTTGCAGGCTGCCACTCAGTCCACTGAACCACACCAGCCAGAGCAGATTACTTATTTTTCTAAAAATTAGCATGTATTGCTGCTTTTGCTTATCATTATTCCTCATAGCTCATTTCTTAGATACTTTAAAAAATATATTGGAGTGCATTTTACTAATTACTTCAGAGAAGCTCTTTGGGTAGTAAATGTGTGAAAATGTCTTTTGCACTGCCACTTGAAAGCTGATTTTTCTGGATATGAATTTCAAAATCTTTTTCCCATCATTTTGAAGCTATTGCACCATTGTCGTCTGCCATCTGTGTTGTTGATGAAGTCTTAATTTTACCCTTATGTGACTTGTTTATCTTTGTAGGAATTCACTTTTTTCTTTGGAAGTTTTTAGGATTTCCTTGAATTTCAATATGATATGTCCAAGTCTTCCCTTTCTCTGCTAATTGATTCTGTTTAACACTTAGTGAATCTTTCAACCTGATGATTAATGTCCTTCCTCCATCCCGTTTCCCTCAGAAAAATTCTACAACTCATATAAGATAGATGTTGGACTGTGGTTCTGTATTCTGTATATCTACCTTTCCTTCATACTCGAGACATTTTGGGAGAATTTCTTAGTTTTCTTTTTTTTTTTTTCCTGTGCCTATTTTTTTGTTGAATGTACTTGTTAAGCTTTATTTTGGAAATCAGTTTTTCTCCTTTTTTGTAAATTTGTCTTTGTTGAAGTATAATCTACATAAAATAAACTGCTTTCATTACAAGCGTATACAGTTCCATGCATTTTGACAGATACATATACCTGTGGTGCTCCCTTCCAAACCCCACCCTGACAATCATGATTTGGGTTACCATGGAAAATTTCCTCTTGCCCCCTGTGCAGTCCTTCCTCCTCTCCTCCAGTCTATTATCTGCTTTCACTCAGATGCAGGAATAATTAGTTTGTATTTTCTAGTTTCATAGAAATGGAATCATACAGTATGTAGCCTTTTGTGTAAGTCTGTTTTTGAGATTCATCTATGTTAAGTGTATAGTAGTTTGTCTTCCTTTATTTGGTTTTGAGTCCCCCCTCCTCCCACAAATGTGGATACAGCTCACAGACCTTAATTTCTCATTTTTTAAATGGTAGGTTATTCATTTTTCATGGATGAAATCTCATTTTACCTCTGAGATATTAATGATTGTTAAATTTCCTCTTTGTCCTTGCAACTCTTTCTTCATATGTTTAGCTTCTTGTTTTTGTGGTGTTGATTTCCCTTTTGGTGATTCCAATTTGTGAAGTGATCATCTCTGATTTGAGGATTGCTGTTTTCCTGTTGGTGGATGCAGTGTCTGTTTACTGGTCTGTCGGGTTGGATTGTAGGAGAAAGACAGGATATATGGCCAGAACTGGACATATTTCTTCTGGTTAATAACAGCTGCTTGGATGCCATCCTGAATCTTGGGCTCAAGTGCCTGTGCTCATTGAACTCTGCCTCTGTTGGCTGGAGGAAGGGAGGTGGGAAGTGGGTCTCAGTAGAGGGAAGTGACTGGCCTGTCGAGTTGCACCATGATTGCACCAGAGCTCCTGCTTCCCCTCTGCAGTCATGCCATCTGTAGCTTGGGTGGAACACCCCATTCTCCACCCACCCTCATAGCTACTCCCCAATTATTGGAGTATTCCTCTTTTGAAGTTTCTGGACAGTTACTGCCTCTGTCAACCTAGTTCCGCTGATAGTATCACTTCTTGTTTCCAGAATTATTTTAGAATAGTATATTAGTAAATGTATTATCTTCAGTAATTTCTGGGATTTAAAGTGGGAAGGGAAGGCATGTATATCTATGCAGTCCATCTTGATCCAACCTCCTGAAGCCATTCTTTTGGGAAGGATATTTTTGGTTACAGATAATAACTTTGAAACATCTGTTCCATTGAAACCTCTTTTTTAGGACATTGGGTTTTGAGAGAAATTGAACACTGGAGCTTATATTATGTTACATGGACCTGGGGAGTTTTCCTTTACCCCTAGTTTGAGTACTAAACCAGAGTTCTGAAAACCTCCAAGATTTCTTCTGTAAGCCAAGGGGAAGGGTGAAGGTTTTCTTTTTCATTTTTTTCCCAGAAGGTTCATAGGTGGTCATTCTGTTGTTGTTAAATATTTCATAGTGTAGTTTGGGCATGTCTGTTATATGAGTGTTAGGTTGGCTCAATATTCTGAAATTTTTTTTCTTGATCTTTGTAATTTTTTAAAAAAATATTCGCTTACAGATTGGACAGTTGATTTCTTTCCCCCAAAACCTGTTTGCTTATATAGTCCTAGGAAACTTTAGGGTATGAAATAAGTTTCTGATCTAGTAAGTGTAAATTTAGTTTTCATGAAAAAGCTGTTTTGACTTTTTTTTCTCCCCCATTTAGTTTTTCCGTGGTTTGGCTTGGATATTGGTGGAACCCTAGTCAAGCTGGTTTATTTTGAACCCAAAGACATCACTGCTGAAGAAGAAGAGGAAGAAGTGGAAAGTCTTAAAAGCATTCGGAAGTACCTGACCTCCAATGTGGCTTATGGGTCCACGGGTATTCGGGACGTGCACCTGGAACTGAAGGACCTGACTCTGTGTGGACGCAAAGGCAATCTGCACTTTATACGCTTTCCCACTCATGACATGCCTGCTTTTATTCAAATGGGCAGAGATAAAAACTTCTCAAGTCTCCACACTGTCTTTTGTGCCACTGGAGGTGGAGCGTACAAATTTGAGCAGGATTTTCTCACAGTATGCATTTTTTTAGCTTATATACAATTTATGATAATCTGTTAAAAATAATAATCAGTAGCAAGTGGTGGAATCATTTCAATCTCTAATGGAACTTAAATATTCTTGAGTCAAATTAAGATTAAATATACATTAGTGATAGGAGTTAGCCCTCTAGAGATTGTGGTGTAGTTTACTTTTTGCCCAGTTCAGCTAGATTGATGAGCATCAGAACCATTAAAAAGAGAGCATTTTGTTTTTTTAGTGTGAAAAAATAGTGAAGCTATGATAAGCAGAGTAAATGACCGTGAGGAACAACATCATTAAATCTGGATCAATGAGATTGAAAAATAGTAAAATTAATGTCATTTCATGTCACAGTGTTGTTCCAATCTTCTCTACCTCATACTGTTTCTTGTCTCCTTCAATTGTTTCTTGGCAAGTTGTACTTTAAAAAAAAACACAAGATAAAAATAAGACAAACCCCCCACCCCAAAGGAACTTCAGGTCTCTAAACCAGTTAGAGATGGTTGACAGCAGACCCACCTCTCCTCTAATGCCTTCTGATGTGTTCTGTGCAGCTCACTTGTTAACAGGAGTCTCTAGATCATGTCTGGGAGTGTCGGTGGGCACTGTGTGCAAGACCTGGAGGTGGATATGGGGGTGGTGGGAAAATTGATAAGTGTATTCGCCAAGACTGACCTTCAGATTTAAAATATCTTCGGTGGCCATGTTTTTAATGCCACCAATGAGAATGTTATTCCAGAGATTCTACCTTTGTGTCACTCTACATATCTTCCCTTCACCCTGTGTTACTGTACGATTTGTGACCTTGTTCTCTTTGTCCTTTATCTCCTGACTTTCTCTCATAACTGACCATAATCATAATACAGAATAGAATTTTGAAAATTAATTTTTAAATATGGTTTTATATTCTTTGTATTTCCCTTGGTTGTTGGTTTTCAGTGGTTTCTTTTCACCTGTGAGTAGGGGAAGGTAGCAGAAGGAGAGAAAGTTTTCCTTGTGGAAGGATCGTAGTGGACTCTGGACCATGACTGATAGGTAAAGGAGAAGACCTCTATTTTCAGGACCCTGCAGACATGCTCTTTGGGACATAATTGAAAACCATTCAGACTGTTACCAGAGGTTCAGAGTTGTGTGGTACATTCAAGGAGAGGGCGCAAAGTAGATTTTAGGGATGGCTTTTTAGGCTGTTGGGGCTTCTCATTTGTATGTACTAGTACCATCTTTGAAAACTGAAAATGAAATGCCTATCACATCCTATTTGTGCACTAGGAGTGACTAATATTTAATAAGCCACAGTGAAATAGTTTTTTTAAAATTCTATTTTAAATTAGTTTTTAATTTTTCAATTACAGTTGACATACCTTACTATATTAGTTTCAGGTATATACCCCAGTGATTAGATATTACATAACTTCCTTAGTGATCATCCTGATAAATCTTATACTCGTCTGGCACCATACATAGTTATGAGAATATTATTATATTCTCTATACTGTGCTTTACAGCCCCGTGGCTGTTCTATAACAGCCAATTTGTACTTAATTTCTTCACCTTTTTTACTCATCCCCCAAGCCTCCTGCTATCTGGCAACCATCAAAATGCTGTCTGCATCCATGAGTCTGTTTCTGTTTTGCTTGTTTTGTAGAGTCAGTTGTTGATAGATACGCATTTATTGTCATTTTATTCATGTTTTCAATCTTTTTTTCTTCAAGACCCTTTAACGTTTCATATAACACTGGTTTGGTGGTGATGAATTCCTTTAGCTTTTTTTTGTCTGAGAAGCTCTTTATCTGTCCTTTGATTATTCTGAATGACAGCTCTGCTGGGTAGATTAATCTTGGTTGTAGGTCCTCGCTTTTTCATCACTTTGAATATTTCCAGTCCTTTCTGGCCTGCTGCTAGTGTCTGGCCTGGAGCCACTTAGTGAGAGGCATGGGGCAAGATGCTGCTTGTTTGAGAGTTTTTAGGAAAATCGTAAGTATGAGCCAAGGTAGGCCATTTGTATGGAAAAGCCATTGGAACCAGTGTGGGTGGGCCAGAAATTAGTGATGCGGGGCCTCAGGGAATCATGAAGGGGCAGGGGACAGTGCAGTGTGAGCCAGGTTGGTGGAAACTCTGATGTGGTGCTCACCTGCCTGCCCTATGGGGGTGGGGTGTAGCTCAGAAAAGGAACAGTGGCCTCTGCCAGGACTTTCTGTCTGAGAGAAAGCTCCACCTGCCCTCCATTCCTTCTGTCCCCCAGCTCTCAACCTGATGCCAAACAATTCATTTCCTCCCTGTGTGTATCTGGTGGCTTTTAAGCTGCTGCCCCAGTGCTGGAGCTCAGAGGAAGTGTCTGAGTAAATTCATGTGTGGGTCCTTTAAGAGGAACTGCCTGGAACTCCAGAAGCCTTCTACCTCCCTCAGCCTCAATCCTTACTGGTTTTTACAGCTAGAGGTTATGGGGACTTCCCTTCTTGTCATTGGAACCCTGGGATGTGGGGGGGGGACAGGGCAGCTGCTGTGGGGCTGGGTGCCTTTGGTCCTCAGGGGGAGCCTTTGCAGCCAAGATACCATTCTCAGCTTTTATGTACCATATGTGGATGTGAGACCAGCCTGTCCTGTGTCTCTGTTCCTCCTACAAGTCTTGATGTGGCTTCTTTAATTCTCTAGTTGTAGGACTTGCAGTCAGCCTGATTTCAGGTAGTTCTGAGTGATGGTGGTTCTCTTCTGTAGTTTAGGTGTCATTTTGATGTAGTGGTGGGAAGAGGTGAATACTGTGTTAATATTGTTCACCTGTGTGAATACTGTGTGACTACTTAATGTCTCCATCTTGACAGAAAGTCAAAGCTCAATCTCTGAAACAGTTTTTAAAATACTGAGTAATTTTTTTTAATTTGAATCAGATTTCCTCACATAATGATTTTTGCATGTTGGTGTAAGACTTACATAGACTACTCTGAGTTAGTGAAGTGACCTGTGCATTTTGTCATCTAACTGTCAGTGAGGCTGGGCTTTATTAGGAGTGATAATAGCACAGCAGGACACTTCGGGATAACATGATTTATGGGAAGGACAAAAGGAGATTGACATACAGTGGCAGAAAACGACTTGGATTCCAATAAGCCACCAGTATAAAGTGACTTCCCTAAGAAATTAAAACATTAGCACTTGAGATTCAAGGATGTTGGTACTTAAATTTGTTTTGGCAGGGAGAGCTGTGGCAGATGAAATGAAAGTGGTAAACTCAGGGCTTGAGTTTGGTCAGAGGAGTGACTTAATTAAGGATTAATTAAGGATTCAGATGAAGTTACCTGTTAATTTCCATCTCTACTTTGGATCAGAATGAATTGCATGTAAATGTAATCAAACAAATGGGAGTTGATTTAATGGGGGAGACTTGAGGGCTGTCCTTGGTTGTCAGCAGAAGTAGGTGCTTTAGGGGTCTAGGCATCTTTACATTTATATATGCTTGTGAACATTCAGATGGGTTAGAAGTTCATAGAGTAAAACATGGAAGTTTTTCTATATCATCTCCAGTGTTACTGCTGTTAAAAGTTTATGTATCTTCTTATTTTTTTTATGTGACTGTATGGCACAGACATAAAAACATGGTTTACAACACATTAAATCAGTATAAAATGTTTCAGCTTTTATTGACTAACATGTCTTGAAAGTCCTCCCACTTCAATTTTTTATTGAATGAAAATCCTTTTCATTCTTAATTTCTGTACAGTGTTCCATAATATAAATAATAATTAAATCACTGATTAATTCTTGAAGTTAAGTTGATAATAATGTTTTAAATTCTGATGAAACCTCCCTGTCCTCCAGAGGCTGTAACTTGTTTTAAATAGTGAAAAATCTTACCTTCTAGTTGCCTACTTGCAGACTTTTTGGCTTTATGTTATTAATAATAAAGCGTGGCCTACTGTTACTGCTCCATAGCCTGGAAGATGGTCTTTTGGAAGGCAGATGTCAGTCTTTGTGGCTCCTGCCTGTGTCACCAGATGCTTGCATCACTTAGATTTCTTGGAGCCTTGCTTTTGGTAGGGCTGTGACCTCAGCCGTGCTCCTGCTTCATGCCTGTGAGCAGATGTCTTGTTTTCTGCTTGGGTGTGTGGCTCGTTCTCTCCAGCTGCGGCAGTGGTTTGTAGGTAGAGTGCATTTGGGTCTGTGGGAGCAGGAGTCTTGTCTTACCAGTTCATCCTTGTTGTCTACAGATTTGTTCTGTAAAGCATGCACAGATAATACACATCCTTGAATGCTTTTATGGTTTATTTAATGTAGATGGGATGCCTTATTCTGTTGGCTTGTTAAAAAGTCTAAAACATTTTATTTTATTACAGATAGGTGATCTTCAGCTTTGCAAACTTGATGAACTAGATTGCTTAATAAAAGGAATTTTATACATTGACTCAGTTGGATTCAATGGACGGTCACAGTGCTATTACTTTGAAAACCCTGCTGATTCTGAAAATTGTCAGAAGTTACCGTTTGATTTGAAAAATCCATACCCTCTGCTTCTGGTGAACATTGGCTCTGGGGTTAGCATCTTAGCAGTATATTCCAAAGATAATTACAAGCGGGTCACTGGTACCAGGTAGGTCTTTTATATTCTTGATATCATATAGGTATTGCATATAAATATGCCTTTTTTAAAAAAAAGATTGTGTTTGTTTATTTTTAGAGAGGGGAAGGGAGGGAGAAAAAAAGGGAGAGAAACATCAGTGTAGGGTTGCATCTCGCATGACCCCTACTGGGGACCTAGCCGGCAACCCAGGCATGTGCCCTAGACTGGGAATCGAACTGGCGACCCTTTGGTTCACAGGCCAGCACTCATTCCGCTGAGCCTTGTCAGCCAGAGCACATATAAACACCTTTAAGAATCTGTTAAAATTAGGTGAAAAGTAAACCTTTTTCTGGGATTATTCAGACAGATGTTTTGCTTTGAAAATTCTGATTTCATGACCTACTTTTCTTTAATCTGTATTGCTCCAGGTTTCATTACCATAGTTTCATAAACTCATCAGCAGACTCACTGATCCCATAGTCCCTGCCTTCAGGTAGTGTAGGGTATGCATATATCATAAAGTAACCGAAGCTCGGTAGCATCTCTGAGAAGGCAAGGCAAGGCAATGTTCTAGCTTTGAAACTGGCCTAGATGTTATACATGTATATAAATACGCATGCGTGCACATGCTCATGTGGTCTGAGGATGATGTAAGATCTAGAAGTTGAGATATTGAGCAGTAGAAAAATGACTGAGGGCAAGTAGTCTGAAAAGGGAAAATTAGATGGCAGATGAGAAAGGAATATACTTTAAGGATCAGAGACTAGTTGAAGAAAAACAAGGAGCTGGGAATTGGGATAAACAAGTTTTTTAATAGGTGTGAGTTGAATGAGAGGAGTAATTTTTTTTAGAAAAGCCCATCCATGGAAGAGATGCTGTGGGGTAGGGGTTGATGAGCCATGGGTGACAAATTCTTGTATGGGAATGACTCGGGGCCTGCACTTGGAGAGAGAAAGGGAAGAGGCATCAGCATTGTCCTGGATGTGGCAGCCTGATTTGCACTTGGGGTTTCTCAGACTCAGTAGTTGCCCAGACTGAACTGGAAACGTGGGTGGAGAGGTGGTTCCTGTGTTTTGCTGTGTTGCTTGTTGGCACACCTGAATGTTTATCTTCAAGGGCATATTAGGGGCCTATTATTTTCACAGATTTATTTCTTTTTTATTTTTTAAGATTGTATTTATTTTTAGAGAGAGGGGAAGGGAGGGGAAAAAGGGAGAGAAGCATCAATGTGCGAGAAACATCGATTGGTTGCCTCTTGCGTGTCCCCAGCTGGGAACCTGGCCTGCACCCCAGGCATGTGCTCTGATGGGAATCGTATCAGTGACCTTTTGTTTGAAGGATGACGCCCAACCCACTGAGCCACACCAGTCAGGGCTTCACAGGCTTTTACTGGTGACATCTGCATGATTGGGTGGGGGCAAGAGTGGATTGATATGTAAATAGGGTTTGGCGTTTATAAATATTACCTTCCTATTATTTAAAAAAATGTTACAATATCGTGTTGTTTGTTTTTAATTATAGTCTTGGAGGAGGAACTTTTTTTGGTCTCTGCTGTCTGCTTACTGGCTGTACCACTTTTGAAGAAGCTCTTGAAATGGCATCTCGTGGAGATAGCACCAAAGTAGACAAACTAGTGCGAGACATTTATGGAGGGGACTATGAGAGGTTTGGACTGCCAGGCTGGGCTGTGGCTTCAAGGTAAGGGGGCATGTGTATTCTAAGAAATACAGAAATAAAATAAAAATACTGGGTATAGCTTTTTCCTTCTAAACAGCTTTATGTACTATGAAGTTACCTGTTTAACATGTCCAATTTAGTGATTTCTAGGATATTTACAGAATTGTGCAGTTATCACCATAATCCAATTTTAGAACAATTTTAACATCCCAGAAAGAAACTTTGTATTCATTAGCTGTCACTTCTCGTTTCCTCACCATCTGGTCCCTGATAAACACTAATCTATTTCCTGTCTCGGTAGCTTTGCCTATTCTGGACACTTCATATAAATGGAATCATATATGTGATTTTTGTTATTAAGCTAATGTTTTCAAGGTTTTAAACATTAAGCTAATGTTTTCAAGGTCCCACCCATACTGTAGCATAAGTCAGTATTTTGTTCCTTTTTTTTTGTTTTTAAATTTTTATTTATTAATTTGAGAGAGAAAAACATTGTTTTGTTGTTCCACTTATTTATGCATTCATTGACTATTTCTTGTATGTGCCCTGACTGGGGATCAAACCTGCAACCTTGGTGTATTGGGATGACACCCTAACCATCCGAGTTAGCCAGCCAGGGCCTAGTATTTGTTCCTTTTTATTGATGGATAATATTTCGTTGTATGGATATACAACATTTTATTTATCCATTTATCAGTTGATGAACATCTGGGTTGTTTCAGCTTTTTGGTTACTATGAATAATGCTGCTAGGAACATTCACGTACAGGTCTTTGTGTGGACATGATGTTTTGAATGCTCTTGGTATATACCTAGGACTGGAATTGCTGGATCATGTGGCAACTTTGTGTTTATTCTTTTGAGGAACTACAGACTATTTTCCAAAGGGGATGTACCATTTTACAATCACACCTGCAATGTTTAATGGTTTAAATTTCTTCACATCCTTGCTAACACTGTCTTTTTGGTTTAAACTGCTTTAATAGGTGTAATCTCTCCTTGTAGTTTTTTTTTTTTAATGTTTATTTATTTATTTTTAGAGATAGAAAGGGAGGGAGAAAGAGAGGGAGAGAAACATCAGTGTGTGGTTGCCTCTTGCGCTCCCCCTACTGAGGACCTGACCTGCAACCCAGGCATGAGCCCTGACTGGGAATCGAAGCAGTGATCCTCTGGCTTGCAGGCTATCGCTCAATCCACTGAGCCACACCAGCCAGGGCTCTCCTTGTAGTTTTGATTTGCATTTCCCTAAGGATGTCAGACATCTTTTCATGCACGTACTGACTTTTTGTCTAGCTTCTTTGGAGGAGTGTCTTTTCAAGTCTTTTGCTCATTTATTTGTTGGATTATTTGTCTTTAATTATTGAGTTGTAAGAATTCTTATATGTTCTAGATACAAGTCTCTTATAAAATATGTAATTTGCAAATATTTTCTTCCCTTCTGTTGCTTGTCTTTACTCCTTTGCAACATAGAAGTTTTATATTTAAATAGATCTTATCTATCTACTCTTTCATCATTGTACTTTTGGTGTTACCTGTAAGAAATTATTGCCTAACCCTAAGAGCATGAAGATTTACTTTTTGTATTTTCTTTTAAGAATTTTATAGTTTTAGCTCTAAATTTAGGTCTGTGATCCATTCTGAGTTAATTTTTGTGTATGGTGTGAGGTAGAGGTCCAAATTCATTCTTTTGCATGTGGATATACAGTTGTCTCGGCACCATTTGTTGAATAGATTGCTTTCCTCGTTGACTTTTGGCTCCTTTGTTGAAAATAGTTGACCGTAAATGTATAGTTTGTTTCTGAACTCTCAGTTCTGTTCCATTGGTGTTTATCGTTATGCCAGTACCACACTGCTTTGATTACTGCAGCTTTGTATTAAGTTTTGAAATTGAGAAATGTGAGTCTTCCAACTTGTTCTTTTTCAAGATTGTTTTGGCTTGTCTGGGTCCCTTGACCTTCTGTATGAATTTTAGGATCAGCTTGCCAATATCTACAAAAAAGGACAGCTAGGATTTTGATAGGGACTGTGTTGGATCTGTCCATCATTTTGGAGAATATTGCAGCTTTTGACACTGTCTAGTCTTATGATCCAAGAACATGGCACGTCTCCTTCTTTGGGTCTTTGCCTTCTTTGCACCAGTGTTTTGTGGTTTTCAGTGGATGAACTTTTGTCAAGTATATCTCTATGTGTTTTACTCTCTGATGTTATTGTAAGAGGAATTGTTTTCTTTATTTTTGAATTGTTTGGAGATATTTTTTTGTGTGTTTTGGGGCACATGGTTTTTAATAATAGAAAAGGCACTCATACACATGCTTGTTGACTAATTTTAGGCACTTTGTACATAGATTTCATTTTCTATATTTCATTTTCAGTGAGCAGCATTTGCTCCTTGGTAATCACATCTGTGTATGATTGCTTGGGTTTGTTTTCTGGTCACACTTTGCTAGGATAAAGCAGTTTATCAGATGTGAATATTACCCTTCAGCTGAGTCGAACAGCTGGACAGCTGGGGAGGAATTGTTAATAGAGGTGACTTTCTGGAACTTTCCCCCTGGTTGCAGAAGGAGCAGTGGATCTGGTGAGATCGTAACTGGATATGTAAATATCTGGTATCAAAGCTTGATATGGTACAGTGGAAGCCATTTGCTCATTTAGAATACTTGAGGGTTCTCTTTGAAGCTGCATTTCTCTTTGAGCAGATGCATCTTTATTTTGTAAAACATTAGTCTAAAAGTCACATTCAAGTTCTGTTGGGCTGTGTTGCCTTTGGTTTATCAAAGAGAGTTATGTATACATATATATATATTTTTTTTTCCATCACAGCTTTGGAAACATGATGAGCAAGGAGAAGCGAGAAGCTGCCAGTAAAGAGGACCTCGCTAGAGCAACTTTGATCACCATCACCAACAACATTGGCTCGATAGCAAGAATGTGTGCCCTTAATGAAGTAAGGGCACATGAATTTCTTTAGTTGCTCTGAGGAAAATACAGAACATCCTAAGTGGGCCCCACCTTGTATAGAACATGTGTCTTCTCTGAACGGGACCTAATTGTGGTCATACATGGTGGAGTGTGTTTAATTGGTGAAGTTAAAACTCTTCACTTGTAGATTAATCTTAATGTTTTTTTTTCTTACTGAAAATAAACACTGTTACGATCTAGAAGTAGAGGAGAAATTAGAGGAAGGCAGGAAGATAGCCAGTGGGCCAGGTGATGGGGGCTGGTGGGTGGTGGTGATGGATGGCGATGCTGAACCTAGACTCCATGTTCACTGTGGGACTCTAGAATCCCTGGGAAGGAATCCAGAGGAAGTCATGGAAGCTGGGAGAAGACTGAGTGGGCCACGCGGTGCCTGCCCTGCCCCCTCCACCGCAGCAGAGCTGTCTTTGTGCTTTCAGCTTCTTTACAGTGCTGCCTTGTAGCATTCAGGTCAAGCAGCATTGTACAGGGCTATGAAAGAACCAAGAATGGCCTTCCCTTGGGGGTCCAGTTGGTACAGCTTTATAGCTTGTCCCTATTTCTACATTTCTGTTAAAAGTTGTTCTTTTAAACAGATAAGATAGAGATGTGGCTTAAAAAAAACCCTTAAAAGGTGCAGAAGGATTGTCATTTTTAATTCAAAAGATACTGTATCAGCATCAAGTAATTAAAAAAAACTTCTTCATTTGAATATTTTAACAGTTTTCTTTATTGCATGTTCCCTTTCCTGTGTTTATGTATTTAAGATTTTAGTTGGTATACATACCTGGTATACATACCATTTTATATTTTTTATGTAACTATAAATTTCATGACTGCATATTTGATTTATTTCTGTGTCATACATCATTCACAGCAAGCTGGGCATTTGGGTGCTTGCAATGATAGCTCTGTAGTAAAGCGTTTTTAAACGCGGAGCTGTTCCTTGGTTGGATTTTATTCTTGATAAGGGACTTAGTCAGAAGTGAGTTTTTTCATGTAAAGAATATGACCATGTTATGAATCTTGATAGGTATTGCCAAGGTGCTTTCTTTGCGGAAGGGATGCAACAATTTAGAACATCTTGAGCAATAAATGAATGGGTCAGTTTTACCACAATTTGACTAACAGTGGAATTTCAGTTATTTGGTTTGTTAACACTTAATGGTCTAAATTTTTACTTTTTTGGATAACTAGTGAGGTTAAATTTCTTTCCTGTGATATTTCTTACATAATTTGCCTATTTGTGTTATTTTACTTCTTTGAATTGGGTCTTTTTACTTTGTATAAAACTTTTTAATAGTAGTTATTTGTCATTATTTTTTAAAGACTTATTTATTTTTGAGAGAGGGTTAGGGAGAGAGAGGGAAAGAAACATCAGTGTGTGGTTGCCTCTTGCACTCCTCCTTCTGGGGACCTGGCCTGCAACCCAGGCATGTGCCCTGACTGGGAATCGAACCAGCACCCCTTTGATTAGCAGGCCAGCACTCAACCACCGAGTCACACTGGCCAGGGCTATTTGTCATATTTAATACACGTGTTTTTCCTAATCTGTTTTCGCCTCTGATACTTTCTGGCATGCTTTGAAGTGGGGCCAGAGTTGTGTGGGAATCAGGTTCAGCAGCCCTTGATCAGTTGGATTAAATATAAGTACTTATTTGTGATCAGAAGTCAATTTGCTGCTATAAACTAGGCACATGGTCTCTGTTTGGGGTAGCTTTTACAAGGGGACAGAAATTAAGACGAAAACTAATTGCCTTCTTTTGATGTGCTCAGAATATAAACCAGGTGGTATTTGTTGGAAATTTCTTGAGAGTTAATACGATCGCCATGCGGCTTTTGGCATATGCTTTGGATTATTGGTCCAAGGGACAGTTGAAAGCACTTTTTTCGGAACACGAGGTAAGCAGACTTATTTCCTGCAATATGTCACTTACATAAAGGGCACGCAGGTCACACTGTTGGAATTTGAAGTAGAGGTGAAAGGCGCTGCAGCACTTACGTATTTTTGTAATTGTATGATACGGGTTTAACTTTGATTATATTAATGTTCAAAAGCCATTTCTTAAACTCGATTTAATGCAAGAAAGATTTTTGGTTAATTTCATTGTGAGCTTCAGCAATTTTCAAGAAAGAGGTCTTGATGAACATTCAGCCATTTTTCTGGTGCGTTCTTTTCTGAACCATCTGTTATATTTTTCCCATTGTACTTTATAAATGCACTTACTCTGGGTCCTGCTTATTTCATTTTTTGATGTCAGATTTTATGTATTGGCCTAATTCATCCCATTTATTTAATATGTGTGTTTTGAAAACAAGTAGATCAGTAAAAAGCATTCCAGGACTAGAAACACAGTATCATAAAAACTTAGCACATAGACATGCTAGAAATGACAAAATGGAAAAGAATCATTGAGTTACTCAACCTGATTCCCTGTGTTTGGAAAGTGCACTCTCTTTCCTCCCCTTGGTTGTGTGGCAGTTGAACTATTTCGAGTGTTGTTGGATTTTAGACAGTGTTATCATGAATGTTTTTCAGAATCATGTGTGTGTGTGCACGCGCCTCACCTGACGACATACTTACAGATTTTAGAGGGAGGAAAAGGGAGTGAGAGAGAGGAGAGAAACAGTGATGGGATAGAGAAACGTCAGTTGGTTGCCTCTTGTATGTGTCCCGACTGGGGACTGAACCCACAACCTAGGAAATGTGCCCTGACCGGGAGTGGAACCTGGGGCCTTCAGGGTTATGGGGTGACGCTCCAACCAACTGAGCCACACTGGCCAGGGCTGTATGTGTATATTTACTTTCTACAGTGTTTATATGAATTGACAGAAATCAAAATAGGATTTGAAGTGCTATAGAGATTGCTTTTTCCTTTAAAATAGCTATAAGTTTTTCTTTTTAAGTTGCTTAAGTTAATGGTTAAAACCCAAAGTACACAAATTTCCCATGTCAAGATGCTTAAAGTTCAAGACATATAACTTGTTTATTGCTTCTACTGTTATATTAGTAAAATAAGTTCCAAGTTATCATTGTTTCTTATACCTTTTATATACATCTTGTTTGCTGTGATCTTTTACCTGTTTTGTTTAACGTTAGAATAAAAAGAAATCATGTTTAATGTTAAATTTTAGTGTAACTTTCCTCCTGCTGAATTTCTACCTCTTGAACCTTTTTCCTAGGTAGAACATGGAGATTGATTTCTTAGGTTAACTTTTTTTTACTTATATTTTCATGTCATCACAGTTAAAATATGAACCCTTCATGAAATTTTGTTTTTATATTTTGGCATTATTGCCGACCTGATTTTCTACTCTGATTGGCATTGCTGGTCCACTTGTCTGTTTTCTATTTATATTTAGGCTTCTGATTCTAGGGTTAATTCCTGCAAATATGGAGCTTTTATTATTTTAGGCTCTCTGAGTCTTGAAATACAATTGACCCTTGAACATTAATGAAAGTTTGAATTGTGCAGGTTCATGTATACTTGAAATTTTTAAATTTTATTTATTTTTAGAGAGAGGGGAGGGAGGGAGAGAAAATCGATGTGAGATGTGAGAGTAGCCTCGACTGGTGGCCTCCTGCATGCCCCCAACTGGGGACCTGGCCCGCAACTCAGGCCTGTGCCCTGACCGGGAATCGAACCAGCGACCTTTCAGTTTGCAGGCTGATGCTCAATCCACTGAGCCACGCCAGCTGGGGCTGAATTTTTTCAGTAAATACAGTTGACACTTTGTACCTATGGATTCAGTGGACCACAGATCAAGAACAGTATTTTCAAATTCCCAACCTCAGTTTCCCAACAGCTGATTCCCGAACATAGATCAGAAATGTTGTACTTAGGAAATGGGTGTCAGGAATTAATGTCAGTGTTGTCTTTAACACTAGTAATCGTTTATGGTAATGTAAGTGATTCTAGAGAAAATTGCTCTTATTTTTTGTGTTGTTTCCTTTTCAGGGTTATTTTGGAGCTGTTGGAGCACTCCTTGAGCTGTTGAAGATCCCCTGATGTTACCTGGGGAGGGGGAGTCCTTGGAACCTTTCACAGTGGGATCTGTGAACTTCTGTTTTTTAAGAGCCTTACTTAATTTTGTGATTGTTTATTACCTGAATCAAAGCAAGAAAGGACAAGGGAATTTTTCTCTCAGTCATCAAGATAAATCCTTAATTCAGTCTGAACTAGTAACCAGTTAAGGGAAGATTTTATATATATATATATATATATATATATAATGTGGACCATGCCTGTGGCAGTGAGATTTGCTATAATACCTGCTGTATATTTTTGAAATTTAGGGTCACTCACTGAAGCAACTTCAGGGGAGAGCTATTCTGTGTTCACCTGACTGTGGTTTTTGTATGCCATTGAATGTGCTCAATGTAAGGCAAGTTACATGTGTTATAATCTGATCACAATTTTGTCAATATGGCCTTGGAGATCATCACCTGTTTATGAACTCTGTTGTGCATTTAGTCTCTGTGTGAACATACTGAAAAACATGTTTTATTTCAAGATTCCGCAAGCTTAATTGGGCAGGTTAATTCTGTATCTGTAATTTTGACAATTAAGCAACTTTTAGAAGGACAATTCTAAAAGGTTACTTTATACCATAAATCCTATAGGCAGCAGGTGTGTTTAGAAAGACAGGATTACCTTGGGTATTGGGCTGATTATTGATCTGATGGAAGTGAGTAAACTGGGACAAAAAGAATAATCTGGAAGACTAAAACCAGACAAAAATGGCTGCTTCCCCCACCCCGGGAAACTGGGGAGAGAATCTGGTTTCACTTTCAGGCTAACAGAAATCAAGGAATTGAGGTGCCCATTAACTCTGGGGAGCAGGGTGGGGTTCTTGCCTCCTCTCTCCCTCACTCCTGGTCTTGGCACGTGCTAGCCCCCAGGTGCAGTCCTGATTTCTCTGGCAGTCTTGCTCAAAAGGCTGCTGCTTGGGAGACAGGGTTTGAGATTGAGTATTGATACGCTCTGGACCTTTTCTTTCTGCTGTGCAGAATAATCTTTAAAAACCTCCTTGGAGATGGAACATTTGTGTCTTGTTTTTGTATATTATTTGGTGCCTGTATTGCCATCGAAGGCAATTAAAAGTCTATATAAAGCAGCTTTTTTTTAATCCCCACCTGAGCACATGCTTACTAATTTTAGTGAGAGGGAAAGGGAGGGAGAGATAAACATCAGGGAGAAACATTGGTTGGTTGGCTCCTGTGTCTGCCTAGACCAGGGACTGGTCCGAACCTACAACCTAGGCATGTGTCCTGGCTGGGAACCAAACCTGTGACCTTCTGGTTTACTGGACAGTGCTCCAACCAGTTGAGCCACACCGTCAAGACTAAAGCAGCTCTTGAACTAGAAGGAAACTCCAAGGTTCTGTGATGGTTTCAGGCAAGGAGACTGGCAAAGGAGGGATCTGGTGGGGAAGTTCCAAGGGATGGAATAGAGCAGGGGGCAGGGCTGGGTGGTTGGAGGAGGAAGTTCAGCCCCCCTCCCTGGTCTGTTGGGATCCTGGTGCTTCCCATATTGGCCACGTGGGGGCAGCAGAGGCCCATGCCCGGGGCTTGTTAAGGCATGGCCATTTCCTTCCTGTTGGGCCCACTTTTACATGGTCCCTGGCACCTGTGGGTTGTGGGTGCTGCTGCCTGGTGCAAGCCCCAGAGCTGGAGGGTCGTTTAGCGGGGTGGGAATTGTGGCCTTTGAATGGCGCTGGCAGTCTCTGCTGCCATCCTTTGTAGCACTCCCTGTCCTCAGCTTGAGCCATGTCCCCATCCTGTTCTCTGTCCTGTGTCACTTCCAGGCACTCGCTTGGTCCCCACAGCCAGCAAAGACAGTGCCAGCATTCACTCACTGGTATCTCAGTTGTATTTCTTGAGCCCCTCACGTCCCAGGCATTCCTTTGCTTGCTACCTGTTTGGGCTGAGCACCAGTCCTGTCCTCTCCTTCCTCCCCAAGGCAGAGCAGGGAGGGAGCAGGAACCAGCCTTCTTATCAGGCCTCTGTTGTGGGTCCTGCCTCTCCTCTACAGGCTCTGCCGATGTTTTACATGTGTTGTCTCATGCAGTTTTTGTCATCTCCACAATGCAAGAGAAAAGCAAACTAGCCCAAGGTCAAACAGTCCGAGTCCCCTCTCCTCCCTTGCATAGCCTTCCTCCTCCGAGGACCCACTTGGCCTTGACTCTTGAGAAGTTGCCTGTGTGACGTCACTTTATGGGTTCTTAGCTCACATTACTCCTTCATGGATTGGTTCCTGATAGGTCCATCAGTGAGTCTTGTTGCTAAGTCTAACGGACATTTTATGTCCTCATCTTCCTCAGTTCCAACACAGTAGACCTCTCTTAGCTTTCCTTCTTCCTTCCAGGCCCCTCTGTCTTTGCAAGTTTATTCTCTGAAGACAATTTGAAATAGCTCTAGGCGCAGTCCTCATTTCTCTAAGCAGTCACGAGCACTCACCTTGACACTTTAACTTCCAAGGTAGCATGCCCAGGCTGGCACTTGCCTTTGAGCTCCAGTCTTAAGGCAGTGACTGTCTTCCCTTCTATCTCCAAGGCCATCCGTACACAGAAACGTCCACATCCTTTCTCCTGAAACTCCGCCCCCTCGCCCCCCAGCTTGAGAGACATGTAAACTCAATCTCCACCTTCGCCACCACTCTAGTCTAAACCACTGCTGTCTATCCCAGCAGTTGTCCTCTCCAGCCTGCCCTCCACATTGTAGCTTGAGGGTCCCACCCCACACTCCCCCACCAGAGGCAGTGTGGGTGGCTGTGGTCATGGTCCAGGTGCGAAAGGAACCAAGATGGGAGCAGTAGGTGGTCTGCTGGGGGGAGGAATGGTTAGAGGGTTGTCTGTTAGGCTGTGACCATTGGTATGGGGGAGGGAGGCTTTGTAAGGGCCCTGAGGCTTGTTGGGGAGGCTTGGTTTTGAGCTGTGATTAATACCAAATGGCTGGATATTCGAGTTGTAGAAAGCAGCTGAGAATGATGTGCATGTAGGTGGGCAAGCTGTAGGAGGGGCTGTAGTGAGTGCCGGGGCAGTGAGAATAACTGGGAGGTGCGCAGAGAAGGGAAAGAGCAAGAAACAAGAGCGGTCAGAGAGGGGGCTGGCTGGTGGGGTTCTTTGCTCAGAAGACTGAGTGGAGAGGAGCTCTCCAGACATCTGAAGTAAGGATTAAGGGTGGCCCAGAGATGGCCTCAAAGGGGACAATTTCCCCAAAGCTTTGGGTCCTAGTGAGGGGTGGTGAGGAGAAATGCCTGCAGTATGACTTTGGACCAAGAGGTTTTTTTCTCCTAACAAGTTATTCGCAGGTCTGGGATAGAGAGGTTTGCAATGTGGGCTAATACTGCTGCTTAAGGCCCCGAGAACTAGTTTCTGTATTTGGGAAACTAGTAGTTGTGTGTGCGATGGTATTTACAAAGCTGAGGCCAGGGTGGCAGGTGAGGCCTTGGCTTCTCTGCTCTCCCCCTCACTGGCCTAGGGCTCTACTTACCACCTCTGACCTGCACCCCACACCATGGGGGACAGGCCGGAAGCTCCTTCAGCACCGTTACCTTTGCTGGTGACCAGCTCAGTTTGATCAGTACTGCTCACCTTGACCTTCCAACTCTTGCTACATGGGCTTAAGTGGGGTATGGATGACCACACACGTGTACTTGATTAACATGAAGTATTTTTCAAAATCTGTTTATTTACATTTGTTTAAGTCAATTACATGCATGTTTCATTTTTAAACGAGTAATTAGCAAAAAATGCATTAAAACTTTAAAATAGCAATTAAATATACAAAAATATACCTTACAAAAAACTGCGAATGTTTAAAAATATTCTGCTGCAGAATTCTTAGTGTACAAACACGTCTATGAAACCTGAGGCTCAGCATTTCATAAACCTTTTTTTGAGGGAGTTATGTATCTAGTGAATGAACACCAGTGGGCTAAACTACAAGACTTAAACTATCCTTCATGGCAATGATCTGTTAAGAGACCCAGATATGACAGTTATCACGAACACTATCTTGGAAGACTGGTGTCACCAGGAGGGGCCCCGTCTGCCTACCTGGCCCTAGCAGAACCTGGGAGGGAAGGTGTAGACAGGGATGGTGTGCAGCTGGTCCAAAGCACAGGCCTGCACTGGCAGAGGAGTTTCATCAAAGTACAGATAAGTCCCTTGACAGTGGGTGGCTCACTTTCTAGGTACATATATGTACCTGGCCTCAGGCAGGGTGTTTTCCCTGACTACAGCCACAGAAGTGAGCACTGGATTGATAAGCAGTGAGTGCTGACGCTTGGTCTGAAAGTAGAGTAAAACTGTTTGCATCTTGGAACAGTTTGGTCTCTAAAACTGAACCGGAAAAATGACATTTATTGAACAAGCCTCTATTTTTCTCCTGATAACCTCAAATGGAAGTGCATTAATCTTAACCACGACAGCATTTTCTAGTTATCAACTGCAAATTTCACCTGAATTTGTACATCGTGAGTTTAGACATGTCCCTTACTCACATTCTTAACAGCTAACGTGAAAGACACACTAACCCAGGGCCAAAGATTTACCACGTGGCAGAAGGGTGGAGGTTCACTTGCAATTTCATCTCAAGTTTTAGGTTAGGGGCCCAAATGCACTTTGAATCCCAGGGAAGCTCTGGGTGGCAGCACACAGGGGAGATGGGTGAGGACTGAGGCATGGTCCATGGCCCTCCCTTCCACAGCTGCCTGGAGGAAGAAGTTTCAATTTTCATCATCTGCAGGGGCAAAAATGAACTTAAAATATTTTTTAAAGAAATGATTACTGGTAGGAGGAAAAATCTGGGAAGCTTTTTTTTTTTTTTTTTTTTGAGGATGTTCATAGAGTGGGGAGGGAAAGGGAGCCCAGCCCATGTACCTGAACATCTGATTCTGAGATGGACCAGCTACTTAGTAACACCTGAGGCATCTGCCCCACCCACAAGATAGGTGCCTTGGCCTTCAGTTGCTGCTTCTCAAACTGCTGCCTCAAAAACATGGGTGCCCACCTAAGAAAGCAAGAGTTAACAGACATCACTGCTGGACTTGGGCATCACTTGGGATTGGCCAAGATGGCGTGGGGGCAGCTTGTCCAGGTGGCTGCAAAGCTGTTGGCCTGGATGAGAGGCCTGTACTGCTGTTGGCCTGCTCTTGAGTGTCCTGTCACAGATCAGAAAGTCTAAAAACTGGTTGTACTCCCATATTATCTGGACATTTGTGGTAAAGGTCCGGAAGGGATTGCAATTAATGATTTCTATAGAAAACCATTCCAGTGTGCTACAATCAATAAGAAAAATGCTTATTCAAAAGGAATGTGATTACAAAATCATCCCCCACTTCTGGGCTCATTATTTACAGACATTCTGACTTCGGGTACAGCTCTTCCCACATGAATAGGAATGCTCCTTGAATATACTCCGGTTATCACATGAGGAAAAAAAAGCGATACACACCTACACCAGTGTATTTGCTCATATATACATAAATGACCTCTGGAATGATATACAAGGAACAGAACTGGATGCTCCAAGGGTGAGAAGCTGGGTTTGCTGGAGGTCAGGGATTCAAGGAAGACCAACTATGATTTGTGAACCATGTAAAGGGACTACCTACTCAAATTTAAAGTCATAATTCCCAGAAAGCCTCTCAGAAAAGTAACAACTATAGTCACTAGCTGAGCAGAGTGGGATCAGGCCACAGAAATGACAGACTGGAGTGGGGCTGTGGAAAGTGCCTGAGATCAAGGCTCCAAGGGGCTCAGGGAAAAAGCTTTTCATTTGTCAGGACTTGTGAAGAACAGGCATCTGGCCATGGTGGGAGGTCCCCTGTATCCCTCAGCCCAGACTTCCCCATGGGCCACAGGTTTCCATTTGGCCATTTCTTTCGTCTGGCTCCCTTCCAGGGACAGGTGTAATCAGATCACATGGTAGCAAAGTAAAATGGCAGATAAAAACCAGGAATCCAGTCTGGCTGGTTTTGTTCTGTTTCTAAAGCCTGCTGAATTCAGTTGTGCCCCTGGCAACCACTAGATAACAATTGAGCCACCAGCAGAAACCAGTTGGGGCTGAGCTCTGTTCCACTAACCAATGGCACACAAATAACACCTAGTTTTGGAGCTGCTTAAGATGCATGTAGACAAAAACACCGTCGTGTCATTAGCCAGTGACCCAAAAGTAGATCAGCGTTCTCATGTGTGCACAGATTAACAAAAGGCCACCCACAACTTGGATAGATGCAGACAGAGTGGCCTCACTGAGGTGAGTCAGCCAAGGATATTAAGAGATCCTTGACTCCTTAAAAAGTCCAGGTAGAAATTTAACCTTGTCTGTCACATAAAACTGATTTTCATCAGAACGTAAGGAAGACGTAAGCAAGCCCCCAGCCACATGCGATTATAACAGTGCAGCACAGGTAAGTGCTGGAGGAAGACCTGAATGTGGGTGGCAAATGCATTCAGATTTTGTTGCTAAAAGTTGCAAGAACTACTGCCAAGTGACAATGGCCACGCTGTGTAGGACACCAAGCCGAGAAGGGATAACTATGAGCAGAGTGGGCAATTGGCTCTCCAATGTCCAGCCCCATCCTAGTGGAAGAGCTGCATTTAAAAAAGCCCTCCGTATGCACAAGTGTTGAGGTCATGTTAGTGGCACCTCACAGGGCAAAATGGTGCCAAGTGGAGAGTGCACAGCACTCTGGAGCTTTTCTTCAAACTATCTGGCTTTGTTCCTCTGGTCCGGTGTGTACCAACCACATCAATTTGCTTTTAGCTGTGATACAATGAAATGAATTCATTTGCCTCCCTACAAATACAGGGACGTGGTGAGGCTTTCTCCTTGGTCCTGACACCGGGACGGAAAAAGCTGCAACTGAAAGGCTGTAACCCTACAAAAATGGAGCTGAAGTACTTAGCAGTATAGAGCACAAGCATTCCTCCCAAGGGGTAAAGTTCTCCTTCCTATTCAAACCTCGTAAAGACAAGATGACGTTTGTCCTGTGGCCATTTCATGGAAAATGGTAGGTGTTGGTCATTAATGAGGCTAGTCCAGAAGCAAGCCTTCCGACACTGGTCACTGAAGACACCACTGTAAACTGGGTGCTTTGCAGCATTCAACTCCATTGTGCTACAAACAATGCAGAAACAGGATGAAAGTCTGAGTGTACAAATAGTTCTTTTCATGGGTGCCAAACAGGCTAAGGCTTTCATATAAAAATATTCCACACTTTCTTTGCCCTGTTTAAGAAACAGTCCAGTTGGCATACTGCAGGGATACTATATGACAGGTCACACATAGGAAACAGCCAATTCCGACCAACTGGATTTGTAATTTTCCAAATTGGATTCTGCCCAGCACTTTTCTAGGCTAATGGGAATTTTCTTCATCCTTTAACCCCAGCCACCTGAGCCAAGGACGGGTTGGATTCCAGAAAAAGATTCCTGGAGACATGCTATGAACAGAACTGCAAAGCTCCCTCCATCCTCTCTCTCTGTACCATGCAGATGGTTTTCTAGTGAGCGAGTGCCCCACTCACACCACTGAGGGAGCAGAGGCAAAGGTGCTTATGAGGAGCCCATCCGTCTAAAAGGAGGTGGAGAACAGGACTGAGGAAAAGAACTAGAAAGTTCTTAGCTAATTTACACAATATTCATGAATCCTAATGGACTCTGAGTCATTTCTAGAAAAGTTGGACAGAAAGAGCCAAAGAATAGCATGCATTTCTCTCCTATAAAGACACTTTCAATCAGTTTTCGCAAGTCTGAATATTGAGGCACACACCAATGAGTGAACAGCCCTGCAGGAGCTTCCTGATACTATTTACAATTTCAAGTGGATCCCTGCCTAAAGAACAACAGATGGATCTTATTTGGGATGCTTTAAATTGTCAAAAAGCCGATGACAGGCATTTTCTCTGAAGCAGAAACAGGGCAAGAGAGGGAAGAGGGTCAGAATCATCCTATCTCAACAGGGCCAGGAGGACTAGCCATTCTCAGCTGTCTGAGGGACTCCCAGTGGCTCCTACCAAGGCAGTGGGCCAAGACCAGCAGCTATGCTGGAGCCACACCTCGTATGGGGGGATGTGGGCAGCACTCAGAACCCTGGGTCACACAGAGACAGCGTGGGCTCAGAGACCCACCCCCTGCTGGGGTTCCTGATGGGCAGTGTGGCCATGCCTCACTGATGGGGGGGGGGGAACAAGAAGAAATGGCAGGTTCCAAGATGGCCTTATCAAAGGAACGTAAGAGGAAAAAGCCTTGTTGGCACTCACACCAACCAGGCAACCGGTCATGCTTCGGCTGAGGTAACCGCTGGTTTTACTTGGCTCAGGGGCTGCCAGGAAGGTTTGCTGTGGCTAAGGCATGCACAGTCTGCATAGAAGCTCATCTGTCCACAGGGTGGGGGGTGGTGGCTTTAAAGACCTGCTCTCAGTTCCCTTCTCTAATATTTGTGTTTATCTTCCCTCTTGCTTGAGAAAGATTCACCTTACGTGGAGATAAGTGTCTGGGAGACGGCATGTAATTGAGTCAGCAAGAGACTCATGAAGTTTCTTGAAACAAACCCGCAGGCTCATTCAACTTCTCTTCTCTTGACATGGGGTAGTGTCAGCGTGCTTTGGTTGTCACAAGACCCAGAAGTCTGGGTTCTTAGCTTAGTAGGCCCAAGAGTTCTTCATGAGACAAAGGAAGTGGCAGCTGGTGCCCCAGGTAGAGCAGCCAACACAGAGAACACTTGTGTTCCTCCTGCCTCAATGCAGACATGGGATCCTGCAACCGTTTGATCCTTGTGGTGAACTACACAATGTTCTCTGCCCCAGGAAGGGGTCCCTGTGGGGGTCCATGGTCCTGCTTACTGTGCAACTGGGCCAGCTGCAGAACTGGCATGTTGCACAGTGGACACACTTTCCGAACCTCCAGCCACTTAATAAGGCACCTGTAGGATGAGACACCACAAGAGGGAAGACATCAGTCCCATGCTCATGGTACCCTCACCCACACACCTTGCACGTTGACACATCTATGGCCCAGAACAGTCAGGTCCAGAGAAGCTCCACCTCTCGGAGGAGAATGCACTTCACCCTCTGGAGGAACCAGAGCCTCCAATCTTCCAAAAGGCCATAGTAAGAAGACAGCCAGCATGCCATGGTTGACACGTACCACTGAGGGTGGTGCGAAGCAGGAGAAATAAAATTTTCTAGTAGAAATGCAAAATGCGTAAAATGCGAGAGAAAGGGGAATGTGAATGTGTCTGCAGGAGGGGGAGGGGACGGCCCCACACTGCCATTTACATTCAGACTTATTTATCTTGATTTAAAATAACTATGGTTTTGATTAAAGTAAGTTTTCTGGAGTGGAAGCTCTCACTGGAAAGTTCCAGGTAAACAGCTGTGTATAGCCCGGGCTCGCAGGAGGTACGAGCTTGTCTGGCTCTCTGCCAAAGTCCTGCCACGGTGGTCACGTTCCACCCCAGTCCCTCTCAACCTCATGTCAACACACATGCCCCACCCCGGAGGGTGCTTTCTGCACTACAGACCAATCATGCAGCCATCACTTGTCTGGCACTGTCTCAAGATAACAAGTAAGTTGGTTGATGTGCCTGAAACTCAGGTCCCCCCAAATAATTTCAAATCAATACTCACTTTCTGTGGAAGGCATGCTTACATGGACAAATCCCCAACTCATCTCGAGGCTTGAAGTCTTCTAGACATACGGCACAGAGCTGAAAGACAAATTCACAGATTATGCCAAGTATCTGCCAAGTACCCCCAGCCATCTGAAGGAAGGTGCAATCTTCCACCTCTTGTTAAGTGAAAGAAACAGGCTCGTCTGGGCGAGGTCTTCTGAAGAAGAATCTCCTGCTCTTCCTGTCACATCTTCAAAGATAGAGGGCACATGGGAGAAGACAGGAAGAGGAAGTTTCCCTTACTTCAGTGCCTCAGAAGAGTCCAACTTAGGTTAATTCTCACCAGATAGGCTGGGTGTAATGTCATATGCTCAGGGGCAGACTTTCCACAGAGGGGCTCTGCCTGCTCAGCAGCATAGCCCCTAAAGAGGACTGCTCATGCCGTGGGGCAGGCCCTGGGGCTCTCCTTTCTCTGCTAACATGCTTTTATAATTCCCGGGTCCCCTCACTTTGGCACTGTCCTCCTGTCAGTGTCTGTCTTTGTCATATAAAAACTTGTTCAAGAGTCACCAAATTTAAACTTGAGAAAATGTGCAGATGGGGCCAGAACTGCTCTCTTGACAGGTGGCTAGGCCCCATGGCTTGGACACCCAGATGTGTTCCAAGGACTATGTCCCTTAACTTGGCCTGTTGTACAGTACTGCATTGTATGAATCACTGTATCAGGTTTTTCATCCTTTCCTCTCTCCCTCTCTCTGGTAATCTGCCAGCATATCATGTTTTATTTATTTGTTACAGTATTGATGGACATTTAGCTTGTTGCTCATTTTTCACTATTAATAACAGTATCTATATTGAAATTTCATGTGGTTACATAGGACCAAGCTATGTATCACTGTATAATTAGGCTACACACACATAAAAATTTGACAAAAATAGTTTCATTACCAAGAAATGCAGCTGGAAAGAACCAAATGAACTGTGAAAAAATACATCACCGCCTCTAAACACAATGTGTAGAGCAAGGTTAGGTTTTCCTTGCTACAGTTTCAAATAACAGAGGGAGGGTGGATCAGCATCTTGGTCAGACTCAGTGAAGTTGAAGTTGGTGGGTACAGCTGGATACTAACTCTGATATACAATGCTGCAACACGATGCACTTATTCAGGTCAAAGATTTTTAACTAATGGGTCAAATCAATAAGGAAGACTTCTGTTCCTGGCAAATCTGGTTATTCAATATTGCAAACGTACGAGTATGTCAGGATTTAATGTTTTACTTAATGGTCATCAAAGACACCCCAAATAGAAAAGGGATCACCCTCTATTACTTCATGTTAATTTTGGCCATGTGCCAGTTAACTTTGGGGAAAATTTAAAAAATAAAACAGTAATTGATGCTTGAGTTTAATGCAAGGTTAGATGTAAAATGCTGTGACCTATCAACTGATTAAAAAATACGCAGAAAGAGCAAAGGAGCAGTAGATGACTTCAAAGTATTCAACAACAGTATAAATCATTATTATTACTATTCAAATACTTTCACAAACTCTCTTTAAAGAGACTGGCAATATAGCTCACCACAGTTAATCCACATAAAACACAGATATTACACATGCAGCTTTCCAAGTCCTTGCTTTAAACACCAATTCAAAAACTCAGAAAGATAGGAAGAGAAAGGGTCCTAAAATTAAAAATTCTGAACATCTGTAGTTAGAGGCAAAACAAGAAATAAAATGAAAAAGAATTCTTACAGACTGTGTGTCTTAAGTATATCAGGATACACACACAAGTTTGTATTTAAGTTACAAAGCATAACACAGGGGACACCTACGGAGCCACAACCATGCAACCTCAACACTAGATAATCCCGAGGATACACCTCTCCTTGTATGATCTTCCCTATTCCATCCCTCTGTCTCGCCTCCCCAAACTCCTACTCCCAAGAAATAATCACTGTCTTTTTTTGTGACAATGGTAAGAAGGGACTCCTGGGAACATTTTCAAGAGTGCAATTACTGCAAATTCACCTTGAGCAGAAAAACTAACTTAGAGCTACCCATCTCCTCCTCATGCAGCACTGGCAGCAGGCCGCGTCCCTGCCGCTGGGCAGTCTGACGTGGGCACCGTCCCTATGAAAAATATGGGTTATGTTACTCTCTTAAAGTCTTCACACAATTGATTTTTATGTGACCTCATCCTCAAATATTCTATTAAGCTGATCAAAATCTAACTTTTTTCAGCTTCTGAAAATAAAGATGTTTAAGCATACCACTCTAGTAGAAAACAGCTCAAGACTAAAACACTTATAGGGCAACTTACCTCATGTAAATTCAATTCTTTTACTTTCTCTTTTAATATAACCTGTAAGACAAAAAGGATGTTCTCATGCCCATTTACATCTGTAATTTAAAAAATTTCTCATTATATTTACAAATACTTTGTTTTTTGCATGTAGCTCATTTCCCCTTATATTCAATATTGGAGAGGCTTCTCGTTTACCGCTTGAGACAGAATATTTTACCAACATTCCTTGAACTTGAGCAATGATGCAAAACTCTTCTGGAAAACAACTGAAAAATCTCTTTGACAACAGACTAAATTTTGGGAAAAGGGCTTAACACATGAGCATCTGGATTAAGTGCTAACATGGGAGGGAATAAATGAGGCTGACTCCTTGTGGTTCAGTGAGACACAGCACTGGCTCATGTGACTGACTGACTAGTAAGTTATTACTTTTTAAAATATCCTCATTCGAAGACCTGCTTACTGATTTTAGAGAGAGAGGAAGGGAAAGAGGGAGAGAAACACTGATCAGTTGCTTCCCGTGAACTTCCCAACCAGGAACCGAATCAACCTAGGTATGTGCCCTGCCTGGGATCTAACCTGCAAGCTGTGTGTGCACAGGATGACATGCCAACCAATGGAGCCACCAAGCCAGGGACTGTTAATAATTTATAAGAGATTGAAACGTAAGATCAATCTTAAATTTCGAAGTTTTGCTCATTATTGTACGTTATTATCCTCAGAAAGCTTCAGCTCTCTCTGGAGTTACCTGGACAGACTTAAAACTCATGCAGGTGCTGTCCCTGACTTGACTTTGTAGGGACTGTCAGTCAGAAAGAACACCTGGTAATAAGAGGGAAAATTGCTATTTAAATAGACAATTTTTGAGAATAAACATATATAATTTGCAAGTGAAAAAACAGGCAAGTGAAATTTGGAGAAAATCTCTACTTTGAATATCTTATATTCCTAAACCTAAAATAATTTTGAGAGTAAATCACATTTTCAAAAATTATAACCAAAAGCTACTGTCTTGCTATGCAGGCGTGTATTAAATTTCAAATTCAGTATTTTTTAAAGACAATTTTTTACTGTGTGTCTTATGACTTTATTAATTTCATCAATTTCACGTTTTAAATGACCACCAAGGCCGATTTTATTTTCTAGTTAGTTTTTTCAAATACCTTGTGGGTTGTCAAAATCATGACGGAACTGACACAAAAAGATTCATTCATTTAGAACACGAAAACATTCCACTCTGTGTGTGACTCTCACATGAGACCTATGGGGAAGGGTATGAGGGTTACCTAGGACATCAGTATGAACATCGAAGGAACTGGCCAAGAGCTCAGATTTCAGAGACATGGACAAAAATGGACAAAAAAGATATGTAATCCAAAAATGGTGAAATGGTGAAATGGTTCTGTGTTGGGAACCACCCTGCCTGGGTTCAGAAGCTGTAACCCCCATGGCTAAGGCTGAGTAAAAGACCTTGGGACCATAAGCCACTAAGGAGACAAAGGTTATCCTCCCAGCAGGGGTGCTGCCTCTGCCCCCTTTTACTTCACCCTGCTTGCCCTGCTTGGCTCCCCCCCATGACAGGTAAGATTCCTCAAGGGAGGGATGACCTAAGACAGGCATGGTAGTGAAGGGGCCATCAGGAAAGGACTTAGAGGACTATAGAAAAAGGGTGATGGACCCTCATCCCTTGGCTTTTCAAGGCCTGAGTCCTCATTCTATCTGTAAAAAGCCTCCTAATCTCTTGGCTGCCTTATTTCCCCTGCCTGACTTAAGCCTGAAACAATGCCAGAGGCAGATGTGGCCCTGTGCTGGAATGGGAGGTCCCTAGGGCCATCAGGCCTAAGAAAGAATGCATAAAGTCCTGTGAAACCTGCTTTGCTAAAAATGCCCTCAATTTAAATGATAAGGGTCCAAGCATAAAATGAGTTAGTTTCACTCTATCTATCTGACCTTGACTCAGAATAAGCCCTCATAGTTCTTTGAATATTATTGATTCCTTGATCATTGCTACCTGACAATGATTGAGCTTTAGGTATATGCCCTGTATTCCTATGCAAATTAAACCCAATAAAAGCCCATAGAGGAACACAGGCTGAAGGCCCTTCTTTGAGAGATTGGCTAACTTTCCTCCCCAAACAGGTCATGTCTTGGTAGACTTCTTGTCGGTGGCGGATGTGGGGGTGGGGGACCTCTGCAGGCAGAGTGCTCCCAGTTCTGTAACATCACATCGACAAAGTTAAAGACCCTCTGTGACTTTCTAAATAAACTTTCTTTTATAGAAAAAAATTATATTACTATATCATCTGAACTTTCTATAAATTCAAATAAGAAAGAAGAGTACTTAAAGTTGATTTATTTTGTACTGTCAACTGGCAAGTGAAATGCTAAAATGAACATAAATCCTAGTTTAAAATGAGCGGAAATATAAGTTCTCATTTTTGGGGGGTAAAAAACATGATCAAAGCCAATGTGAAGTAAATTTCTTACCTGCTTGTAGGCATAAAATTCTTTGTGTGCTTGATGTCTTAGTCTAGAAGACAAATTAACAAGGCAATATTAAGATTTCCAATATAACCATTTTTATATTGATGACAGTCCACTTGTTTCAATATTTAATATATATTTTTCTCAATTTTAAAATAAGTGTATCTAATGTACAAAAATCTTAAGAACTTAACTATATAAAAATACACATACACACATATATACACATACCAGTGTAACTATCACCAAGATCAAGATACATATTTCCAGTATCCCTTAAATGACTCCTCCTAATCAACATCCATCCCTAAGAGGCACCCACTGTCCTGATTTTAAATCATTGTAGACTAATGATGCTTATTTTTGAGCTTCACATAAATGGATCATTTGGTATATACTCTTTTGTGTTGGCTTCTTTCAGTCAACATGCCCTCTTTCTTTCCCTTGCTTTCGGCACTGAAAGATGTTCCAGGCTCATCTTGTATTTTCCATGCCCCAATTGTGGAATTAACCCCTTCTCCCAAAGAACCTTGATTCATTTTATAGGAGAATAGTTATTTAGAAAACAAGATCTGGGTGCTAGGTGATTAGCACTCCGTTTTAAGTACTGGAGCTCTGTAACAAGTCTTGGGGGTCTGGTAGTATAAGTACTCAAGCTTTGTTCTTAACTATGTAAATTGCATGTGTTTGTCAATTTCTATAAAAAATTGCTGCTTTTAAAATTCTCTCCTTATCTTTAATCTTGGGTAATTTAATTATGATGTGTTTTGGGGTGGTCCTCTTTGGGTCCAACTTGTTTGGGGTTCTCTGTGATTCCTAGACTTGTATGTCTATTTCCTTTGGCAAATTAGGGAAGTTTTCATTCATGATTTTTTCAAATAAGTTTTCAATTTCTTGCTCTTCCTCTTCTCCTCCTGGCATCCCTATGATTTGGATGTTGGTACATCTGGAGATGTTCGAGAGGGTCCTTATACCATCCTCATTTTTTAAAATTGTTTTCTTCTTGCTGTTCTGGTTGAATGCTTCTTCCTTTCTCTCTCATGTTTTGAATAAATCATTGATTTGAATCCTGACTTCCTCCCCTCCAATGATGATTCCCTGTAGATTTTTCTTTATTTCACTTAGTGTAACCTTCATTTCTTCCTTTGTGTTATTGCCATATTCGATGAGTTCTCTGAGCATCCTGATCACCAGTGTTTTGAACTCTGCATCTGATAAGTTGGTTATCTCTGTTTTTTTTTTTCCTGGAGTTTTGTCCTGTTCTTTCATTTGGGCCATATTTCTTTGTCTCCTCAATATGGCAGCCCCCCTGTGTTTGTTTCTGTTTTGTCTTTGACTCCATGTCTTAGTAGTGCGGTCTATTGTAGAAAAGGCACCTGTAAATTGTGTGGGGCGGAGACTTAGGTAATTGTTAGGGCAGGGCAACCCACTTCACCACTTTGTGCCTGTGTGGGTTAGAGGGCTCTGGGAGGGGACAATACTGCTGCCTGGCTTCTGGAGGTTTTCCCGGCACTAGCCCTGTGTCCAGTCACTTCACCTACTTTCAGTACGCAACTGGCACCCTTCCAGCTATTGTCCTGGTGGTGAATCCCAGGGTGGGTAGGTTTGCATATATTCTAAGTCTGCGCAGGTCCTTTAAGCTGAGTCTCCTGAAAATCCAGCAGTTTATTCTGCCTCCCCAACCCCTGCTGGTTTTTACAGCCAGAAGTTATGGGGATTTATCTTCCCAGTGCTAGAACCCTGAGCTGTGTGGTGTGGCCTGGGGCTGGAATTGCTTGCTCCCAAGGTATCCCTCCCAATTTTCATCCACCACATGTGAATGTGAGATAGTCCGTTCTGCCTCTCTGTGCCGCACCAGGCCTTTGCACCTGTCTGTGACTCCACCTCTCCTACCCATCTGCCTGAATGTGGCTTCTTTAAATCCTTGGTTGTTGGACTTCCATACAGCTCAATTTTCTGACAGTTTTGGATGTTACTTGTTTTGAGATCTATTTGTAATTCTACGGTTGCATGACGAGACAATACATGTCTACCTACCATTCTATCTTGACTAGAAGTCCCAAATGCTTCCCCTCCCCCCATTTTACTGTTAATGTGGTATATTGTATTGATACCTTGATCTCTGGATTAAAGCCCACTTGGTTTTAATGTACTACCTTTTTTGCATATCGCTGAATTTGACCAATATTTTGTTTATGAGAGACCCAAGTCTATAATTTCCTTTCTTGTAATGTCCTTGTGAGGTTTTGTATTATTTTAATCAAAATTATGCTGGCTTCATTATATGGGTTGAGAAGTATTCTATTCTCTGGAAGAGTCATTTAAGGATGGTACTTTTTCTTAAATGTTTGAAGGAATTCACTGGTGAAGTTACCTGGCTTACAGTCTCCTTGTGGGGATGCTTTAATAATACATTGAATTTCTTACTATATATTTAATTATTAATATTTTCTATTTCAGGCTTTTACTTTATTTTTAAAAAAATTCTGTTGTTTTATTTTTTAAAGATTTTATTTATTTTTAGAGAGGGGAAGGGAGGGAGAAAGAGAGTGAGACAAACATCAGTGTGTGGTTGCCTCTCCAGTGCCCCCTACTGGGGACCTGGCCCACAACCCAGGCATGTGCCCTGACGGAATTGAACTGGCGACTCTTTGGGTCGCAGTGTGGTGCTCAGTCCACTGAGCCACACCAGCCAGGGCTCATTTTGAGGTTTTTAATCCTTTAATAAAAATTTTAATATTCTTTTATTTGCATTTTCATAACTTACAATTAAACATTTTAAATTGTACAGTTCCGTGGGGTTTAGTGTGGTCACAATGTTGTGCAACCACCAGCTCTGTCTAGTTTCAAAACTTTCTTCACCCTCCAAAAACACGTGGTCTCACTAAGCAGTCACTCCTTGTCCCCTCTTCTCCATCTCCTGATAACCTATAATCTGATGTCTGTCTCTACGGTTTTGCTTATTATGGATCATATATAAAATACATATATAAAAGAAATCATACACTATGTGACCTCGTATCTGGCTTATTTAATATATTTTTTTTATATTTTACGTACATTTTATTTATATATTTTTATTTAGTATAATGTTTTCGAGGCTCATCCTAACTATAGCAGGTTATCAGTTATTCATTCCTTTTACTGGCTGGATATATGCCACAGTTTTGTTTATCCATTCATTTGTTGACAGACATTTGGACTGTCTACATCTTTGGGCTATTATGAATAATGCTGCTATAAGCATTCCTATATAAGTTTCTGTGTAGACATATCTTTTCATTTGTTTTGGGTGTTCGTCTAGAAGTGAGATTTCTGGGTCATATTGTGATTCTATGTTTAACTTCTTGAGGATCTGCGAGCTCTTTGTCACAGTGGTTGCATCATTTTACACTCTCACCAGCAACATATGTGGGTTTCTACTTCCCCACATCCTTGCCAACACTTCTCATTTTCCATATATGTGTATTTTTTTAATCCTCATCTGAGGATGTATTTTTCACTGCTTTTAGACCGAGAGGAAGGGGGAGACAGGGTTGGAAGGGGGAGAGAGGGGAAGAGAAACACTGATGTGAGAGAGAAACACTGATTGGTTGCCTTCACACGTATGCACCCTAACTGGGGATCAAACCTGCAACCTGGATATGTGCCCTGCCTGAATTGAACATGTGACTTTTTGGTCTACAGAGGATGCTCCAACAAAGCCACACCGGCCAGGGCTTATGTAATATATATTTGGCCAAAATGTCTGTTTAGTTTTTTCTGTAAAATAAAAGATGCATTTTTCATTTGCACCAATAACTTTACTGATTTTGATATTTTGAGTATGTCAGCTATTTCTGTGTGGTATAATGTTGATTGTTCCCAACTAATGTCTCAATACAAAACTTCACAAAAGACTTTAGACACATATATGTCAGTCACAGCACTTTCTCCATACCCTAAACAAATCTTTTTTTGCGCTTCAGTTGCATTTTACATTTCTTGAAATAATAAAGAATAATATGGTAAAAATATAGCTTATTTTCTTCCGTCTTCAATATTAAAATGGCTACACAAAAAAATCACCAATTTTGACAAGTTTTTTAAAAAAATGCATGCTGATATGACAGCTGTCACAATACAATGTAACAAGTGTTTCAAATGAAGTTAAAGACAACTAAGCACTACTAGAACCGTCTTACTGAATAAATCAAACAGATTTTTTTGCCAACCATTCATATATATATTTATATTTTTATATATTTACTTATATATAAGAGGACTGTCTGGAAAAAGTCCAACCATTGTTAATATAACGAGAATGGTTTGCATGACATCAGTGTAACCTGGCAAGGAGAGTGGACTGGAATGTGCATGTATGAACAATGATGACTTGACTGTACTAGTCACTGGGGGCGGTAGACACCATTGGGTGAGCATGTGTCCTATGTGGCAGTTACATTCAAAATGACTGAGTGAGTACAGCAACAGATCTGCATCAAATTTTGTGTTAAGCTTCCAACCAAGATGGAGGCATAGGTAGATATGCTTTGCTTCCTCAGACAACGAAAAGAAGGATAACCACCAATTTAAAAATAAAAAATAACCAGAACTGCCAGAAAAGTGAACTGTATGGAAATCTGAAAACCAAGGAGTTAAAGAAGAATCATTCATCTAGACTGGTAGGAGGCATGGAGATAGGCAGCCAGGGCAGAAAGGACATATGCCAAGGTGGCAGCTGGTGGACTAGGTGGTCCCACATTTGCTTGCAGATAAACTGGGAGGGACAAATGGGGAGCGAGACAAACCGTGCAACCCAGGGTTCCAGCACTGGGCAAATAAAGCCTCATAACCTGTGTCAGTAAAAACCTGTGGGGATTGCAGTGGTGGGAGAAACTTCCAATCTCACTGGAGTCTGTTGGAGGGGTCCACAGGATCCTATAATGAACACAAGCCCACCCACCCAGGAATCAGCAGCAGGGTAGCACCTTGAAGGGCACAATTCACTTGTGGGTAGTGGGGGAAGTGACTGAAAGCAGGGTGAGAGCCAAACAAGTGGCACTGTTCCCTTTTTGACCCCTCCCCCACATACAGCGCCACAATGCAGGGATGCGGGTTCCTAAGGCTGCAGTAGCTAAGGCTCCACCCCTTACAACATAACAGGTATGCCAAGACAAAGACAAAGACAAAGAAATATGGCCCAAATGAAATAATAGATCAAAACTCCAGAAAAAGTACTAAGTGACATGGAGAGAGCTGACGTATCAGAAATCAGGATGCTTACAGAAATGATTGAATATGGCCAAAAAATAAAGGAAGAAGTGAAGGCTATAGAAAGTGAAATAAAGGAAAATATATAGGGAACCAACAGTGAAGGGAAGGAAACTGGGACTCAAATCAATGATTTGGAGCAGAAGGAAGAAAATTCAACCAGAACAGAATAAAGAAACAAGAGTTCAAAAAAATGAGGAGACGCTTAGGAACCTCAGGGACAATTTTACACATTCTAACATCTGAATCATAGAGGTGCTAGAAGGAGAAGAGGGAGAGCAAGAAATTGAAAACTTATTTGAAAAAATTATGAAGGAAAACTTCCCCAATCTGGTGAAGGAAATAGATATACAAGTCTAGGAAGCTCACAGAGTCCCAAAGAGGAACACAGCAAGACACATCATAATTATATTACTTAAGATTAAAGATAAGGAGAGAATCTTAAAAGCAACAAGAGAAAATGAGTTACCTACAAAGGAGTTCCCATAAGACTATCAGCTGATTCCTCAAAAGAAATTTACAGGCCAGAGGGGGCTGGCAAGAAGTATTCAAAGTGATTAAAAGCAAGGATCTACAATCAAGAGCACTCTATCCAGCAAAGCTCTCATTTAGAAAGGAAGGGCAGATAAAGTGCTTCCCAGATAAGGTCAAGTTAAAGGAGTTCATCATCACCAAGCCCTTATTATATGAAATGTTAAAGGGACTTATCTAAGAAAAAGAAGAAGATAAAAAATAGGAACAGTAAAATGACAACAAACTCACAACTATCAACAGCAGAACCTAAAAAAACAAAAACAAACTAAACAACTAGAACAGGAACAGAATCACAGAAATGGAGATCACATGGAGAGTTATCAGTGAGGGGGGGAAAGCAGCATAATTGGTAGGTACAAAATAGATGGGGAGGTTAAGAGTAGTATAGGAAATGGAGAAACCAAAGAACTTATAATGTATGACCCATGGACATGAACTAAGGGGCAGGTGGAAAGCTGGAGGGAATGGGGGCACCAGGCAGAGGGGGTAAAGGGGAGGAAAATAAATGGGACAATTGTAATAGCATAATCAATAAAATATACTTAAAAATTTTTTGCATTAAGCTTTAACAGTCCTCTGCAGAAACTATTCAGATGGTTCAGAAGGCCATAGCTATGGGCAACTGGTCTTTGGCAGCTTCATCATGACAACATGCCCACTAGTGCATTGTGTTTCTTGCAGAGTTTTTTTGTGAAACATCAAATCACCCAGGTGACTCAGCCCCTGTACAGCTCAGATTTGGTGCTCTGTGACTTCTGGTTTTTCCCAAAACTAAAATCACCTTTGAAAGGGAAGAGATTTCAGATCATTGATGAGATTCAGGGAAATATGACAGTGGCATTGATGGCAATTGGGAGAACTGTGTGAGATCCCAAGGTGCCTACTTTGAAGGGGACTGAGGCATCATTGTCCTATGTACAATGTTTCTTCTATCTTCTTCAATAAATGTCTCTATTTTTTATATTACATGGCATCCATGTAATAGGATTTCAGTTTTGGGAAAAGCCAGAATTCACAGGGCGCCAAATCTGTGCTGCAGGGGGCACTGAGTCACCTGGATGATTTGATATTTTGCCAAAAAACTCTGCATGACACATGGTGTCCGAGCACGCACGTTGTTGTGATGAAGCTGCCAATCACCAGTTGCTCATAGCTATAGCCTTCTGTATCATCCAAATAATTTCCATGGAGGAATCTTCAAGCTTAATGCAAAATTTGATGCAGATCATTGCTCTACTTGCTCAGTCATTTTAAATGTGATGGCCACACAGTATACATGCTCACTCAATGGTGTCTACTGCCCCCACTGACTAGTACAGTGAAGTCATCATTGCCCATACACGTGCATTCCAGTCTACTCTCCTTGGATGCCAGGTTACATCAATGCTGTACAAACCATTCTTGTTGTACTAACAAGAGTTGAACTTTTTCTGGACAGACCTCGCCATACATTGTATATGAGGTCTGTCCATAAAGTATCCAGCCACGTAATATGAAAAATAGAGGCATTTATTGAAAAAGATATGATACAAAAAGCACTGTACATAGGACAATGATGCCTCAGTCCCCTTCAAAGCAGGCACCGTGGGACCTCACACAGATCTTGGTGACTAAAGCCTGTATACATTCAACATTCTCAGGTGTTCTGCTTGTTGCAGGCCTTCCAGAATGTGGATTACTTTCAACAGATTCTTGATCATCTATGAAGCATTTGTGACATACTTTTATAGTTTCCATGGAGGAATGTTCAAGCTTAATGTAAAATTTGATGTCACTTTGCATGTGATGGCCACAGAGTGCACATGCTCACTCAAAGCCCTTTACCAACCCCACTGACTAGCACAGTGAAGTTGTCATTGTTCATGTATGCACATTGCAGTCCCCTCTCCTTGGCTGCTAGGTTATGTTGGTGTTGTGCAAACCGTTCCTGTTATGTTAACAATGGTTGGATGTGTTTTGGACAGACCTTGTATTTATATATACAAAGTCATATATAAAGTTATTTATATATAGTCAAAGTCATATATAGTTTTACTGGGTTAGTAACAATAAAACCAGCAGTCTTCTGCCTTCTTCCCCAGAGATAATCTTCCCCATCTTTAGCTCACTATTTTGATATTTACTTCCATATCTCTAAATATACCTTTCTTGTGTTGCTACTTCTTGATTTTTCAGTTTCAGGTGTAACTAATGACTTTGTACTAGGAATGCCATACTTTCATTTACCCAACAAACACTTATGGAGTACCAATATTGTGCCAGGCATTGTTTAGTTGTGGGTGTTTGGGATATAGCAAACAGAATAGATAAAACAACTATCTGGGGAAAGAGATGAATAACAAACATAAATTAGAATATTATATGATTCATGATAAAATAGGATCATTCCTAGCAAGGTAACATGTCCTTCTTTTGTGTTCTGGTAGTGATCTATTCACAGCTCTGTCATAGGCAGCAGATTCTATACTAAAATATTGTATAAAATTGTGGTTGGCAGTGAGTATCTAGTTTAGAACTAAGTTGTGTTCCGCCTATGATTCTAATGAGTCTGGCTGGGACTGGAGGGATCTCTCTGCATGAGAACATTAAGGCCCTGAAGGAAGGTGCTGGAGAACTGAAGTTTTATTAAAAAATGGGCCTGGGTAATTTTAGAGAAGCCAAATCCCTGAATCTCCTGATTAACTATAAAGGACTTGTTAAATTCAAACTTAACATTTGAAGAGTTAAAAGTAACAAACTATGATCATCAGAAAGGGAATGCTCCTTACATCATGATTAAATTTTCAATTTTCAAAATGGTACCAATGACTTGAAAATCAAGTTTAGAATATGTTTGAACATGACTTGCTTCTCTGATT